>ONZH01008425.1:402500-409631 GCA_900303285.1 Rhinella marina
ATTTTGTCACAAGTGGCTGTGAATGCACTGTGAAAAGAAACAAAGCCGGCCTTTCTGGATAGCGTGAGTGAGTGAGCGAGCATAGTCTCCTGTGCATGGGCATTAGCTCCTGTTCCCAGCCACCTCATATTGCCTGAATCTGAAGTGTGTATCGTCGGCTACCTTATATTCGGAATGGAGCTGCCACAGTGCTGTGCACAGGCTATGCTTCTGCTGAGCCAAGTGAGGCTGCTATTGAATCATTTATTTTTTTTCTACTTCTTTTAATTTTTATTATTCCAAAAAAAAATAAATAAAAAATAACAATCCAATAAAATTATTTGACACCAATAGTCAAATAATCATCATACAATGACATATAAATACAAAGAATTACCCATTTACCCACCCACCACCCCAATGCCAGTTTTTTTTTTCTCCTGCTATTAAATCATTAGCAGCCTCGGGAGATTGGACGTATAGGTCAGGGGAGGGAATTTCAGCATCCCAGTGCTGCCGCTCATGCTAGCTTAGAGCACCTGAAGTTCGGACCTGCCTCTCTAAACAAAGGAGGTGAGACAACCCCTTTAAGTATTGAGGTCCTACCAGATTAGTGGGGGTCCAACTCCCAGACGCTTCACCGATCAGCTGTTTTTGTGAGATGTGGGGCCAGAACCACTGTGTAGTGGCCATTCATGGTGACTGCAGACCTGCTCTCATCATCAATGAGGGATGGTGCCAACCTAAGACTGCTGTCCTTGTTCCAGGGCTCCCTTAATTGCTACAAGGAGTACCTGTGTATTATACCCTTGTCTGAGGGCTCACACTACATCACTCTATGAATACAAGTTTAAAAGTATTGCTTTGCATCCACTAGCTTTCATTTTCAGGGGTTCATTTAGTTGACATTATAAGCGCCCTCTACTGTCTGGATTTCATAGACAGTATGTGATATTTTTGATTTTTATGAAAATTATATTGATCAACCACTAATATGAAATGATTTTCCAAAATGCATACAACAAAGTATATATTCCTCAGACTGTTTATTTTTGTTCTGTGATGTTCAGTGTGATTGATCTTGTCCACCAAGGGCACGGCCAGAATTCACACGTGATTCAACCTTTGGAATTGTGCTCCAGCCTTGCACGGATGATCATTGACTTACTGATGTGACCAATATGGGGAATAAGCTGATCATTAACTAATCATTGTCACAGGAACAGTCACTTATGTCAGGGAGCCGACAGTGTGCCCCTACATACATTCAGAAGGCTAGTAAGGAGATAAAAGGGAGTGTGACTCTGACTACACTGAGTGTTTGTTGTCTGTTTCCATGGAGACACATACATCTGCATAGTAGCTGTAGGAAAAAAATTATTTTATTTTAAATACAACGAACAATTGGCTGCAAAGGTGAAATTTACTTTAAATGTTGTATTCTGCTGTGTTCACAAATCTCCTGGACAGGGGTTAGCGCTATAAGTGCCTATAAGTGATGATGTCATCTCATCCCATTTCTTATCTGTTTGTCGCCCTCGTCTTCTCGCTTTCTTCATACAGTGATGACCAGAGCTCTTCAGAATTTGTATGACTGCAGATGTATTAATTTGCCCTGATGTGTTAAGTTATCTGTTTTGTCCAGTACCAGTAGTTGGCAATTCGGGTCTGTTCAACTATTTTGGGGGGAAGCGCTGTAATTTCTCTGCTGTTGGAGACGCCCCAGGTATTCAAAACCCATCCTACACCCCCTTGGTGGCCTGTTTATATTTCTGTGGGGTCATTATACATCGCTGTAATGGTTGTGGGATTCCCGTGGTTTACTTTTATGTTTAAGTAGTCGCGTCCCCTTGTGATTTTGTGTTTATGAGACCAGATCTCCTCTGATGTTATTTCTGATCCTTCACGATGCTGGGAGCACATACACACATCATATTTACTCTGTTATTTAGAAGCCATTGCATTGTGGAACGCGGCCAGGCACTCAGCTCAGTGTTGTAATTAGCGGTAATCCCCCGGTGTGTTCTCTAAGCTGGAGAAATTGGTTTTAGTTCAGTTATATATATATATATATATATATATATATATATATGTGTGTTGCTGCGGGATGCACTGGCAGCTGATGGGATTTTAAGGGTATGACTACACGTCGCAGCACTGCACAGCAGAAAGGGCCACAGCAGGCTCTAATTCAGGGGTCCCCAAACTGCGCCCCCCTGAGGCCATTTATCCGGCCCCTGCCGCACTTCTGTCTTTTCCTGGCTGCGCTGCACTGTCCTGACCGCGTACAGCGGCAGGACGTAGTGCGCGCACTCTGACCTGATGCTGCACGCAGTCAGGTGACAGTGCACTGCGGGCAGAGAAGAGAGAGGAGCGCCGGACCCGGAGCGGAGCCGTGGCACAGGAGAGGTGAGAAAGTATTTTATTTTATTCTGATGGGGGCAGAGTGGGCTGATCTGAGGTCTGATGGGGGCACAGTGGGCTGGTCTGATGGGGGCACAGTGGGCTGGTCTGAGGTCTGCTGGGGCAGAGTGGGCTGATCTGAGGTCTGATGGCACAGTGGGCTGGTCTGAGGTCTGATGGGAGCACAGTGGGCTGGTCTGATGGGGGCAGAGTGGGCTGATCTGAGGTCTGATGGGGGCACAATGGGCTGATCTGAGGTCTGATGGGAGCACACTGGGCTGATCTGAGGTCTGATGGGAGCACAGTGGGCTGATATGAGGTCTGATGGGGGGAACAATGGGCTGATCTGAGGTCTGATGGGGGCACAATGGGCTGATCTGAGGTCTGATGGGAGCACACTGGGCTGATCTGAGGTCTGATGGGGGCACACTGGGCTGATCTGAGGTCTGATGGGGGCACACTGGGCTGATCTGAGGTCTGATGGGGTTTGTTGATTTAAATTTACTTGTTTATTTAAAATATTGTATTTGTTCCCGTTTTGTTTTTTTACTTTAAAATAAGATATGTGCAGTGTGCATAGGGATTTGTTCATAGTTGTTTTTTTTTTTATAGTCCGGCTCTCCAACGGTCTGAGGGACTGTGAACTAACCCCCTGTGTAAAAAGTTTGGGGACCCCTGCTCTAATTAAACAAATGAAGACTGCACTGTTTATTCAGTCAGTATTGTGAAGGGGCCAGATGCCATTAACAATACAGGCCCACTGAACAGTGCAGCCTTCATTAATGTAATTAGAGTACACTATGGCACTTTAGGCCGTGTGGGACGTGAACCAGTGTGGTTGTACCGTAAAAGTTCAGTTCGTAACCAGGAGTTGCCCATGGCTTGTGTGGAAATGACACAGTAAAGTCAGAAAAATACATCTATACCAAAAGAGAAGTAACTAAGTAACTAAGAAAACGTATAACTTGAGAAAATGTGAATAGACTGCAGGGCCAGTGAATACAGTCAGGTAAAGCACAAAACAGAGACTCATGTTGAGAACCCATCCAGTCCACAGTGGCTACATAGTTTATAGGATGGACTACAGAGAGGAAGTGGAAGGTGGTGACCATTGGATCAAAGGCCTGTTGGGACCTGTCCGCATGAAGCTAGACAACAGTGACTATGCCTTGTCTCTCTGTCCGTCCCAGGTCTCCTCACACCACCATCTGCCCGGGCATTCACCAGCACTTCTGGAACAGCTTCATTGCAACATATTGTCTCCCATTTAGGACAGAAGAAAATGATTAGTAAATAAGACTAATTAACCCCCCTATAAAGGAGTGCAATAACTTTACAGGGAGGGATACTTGAGCTGCCTTTGGACTAAAGGAAAGAAAAATTTCGGTAAGCAAATTTTCATCTTTCCTTATCGTCCTTCAGGCAGCACAACACAATGGGAATTGACAAGCAGTAATAAGCCAGGTGGGGTCCAAAATGCAGCCTAATAATCACTTGTTTGTCAAAGGCTGAATTGCAAGTACCCGATACTTCAACTTAATTATTTTGTAAAGATGCATGGAGACGACCATGTAGAGGCTCTTCATATTAGATATTTTTTAATCTCTCTGCCCAAGCGACTAAGTGGACAGAGTTGAGTGTGTTGTAACTCCATCCGGTAACTAGAGTACTTGAAATCTAGAAGCAGTATTCTTAATCCAGGCAGAGTAGGCTTGTTGGGTTTTTATGCTTCTCTATAAGCTGTTGGTCAGCCGACCTGAAGGACCCTGGATCTCCAATGATCAGTAGATGAAGCTTGTCTTGATCAGCTGAATGAGGAATCTGAAAGATGAATTTCTTAACGTACCTTCATGTTAGATGAGAGATCTAGAGTAACAACCTTAAAGAGAGTCTTCTTGATGAACTTTGAGATATGGATTTTGTATTTCCACCATCTTCTTGGCTGATGAAATTGCCAACAGAGATAAACCTCCCAAATATGAACCTTAGAGGAGCTTCTGTAAGAGGTTTAACCAGAGTGTAAAGAACAACCTGATCCCAGGCTGGAATTGGAGGCTTAGGCTACTTTCACACTAGCGTTAGTATGGATCCGGTGGGTGAAGGGACCCGCCGGATCCGTACTGAGTAATACAACCTTGTGAATCCGTAATTCCGGATCCGGTTGTATTAGCTTTTAAACGGATCCGGAATAACCTCTATTGAAAGTCAATGGAGGACGGATCCGTTTACAAGTGTGTCCACACCAAACAGATCCGTCCCCATTGACTTGCATTGGGGGTCATTCCGGATCCGTTTAGGTGCGGATAACTAGTACGGAGAGAAAACCACAGCATGTTGCGGTTTGCTCTCCGGTCTAAAGACTGAACGGAATGCTTTCAGGAGCATTCCGTTGTCTTCAGTTCAGTTTTGTCCCCATTGACAATGAATGGGGACAAAACTGAAGCGTTTTATTCCGGTATTGAGCCCCTATGACGGAGCTCAATACCAGAATATATAAACGCTAGTGTGAAACTAGCCTTAACAATGAATTTAAATTGAAGAAAAAGCATGAAAGCACAAAGGCATAAGTGGCAGCCCTGAAATGCAACCTAAAGTGGAAAAGGAAGCAAAGTTTTCCACCACCACCTCAGTCCTGAGCCCAAAATTCTAGGCTGTGAACGTAGCATGTTTGGTGCAGAAGCTGTAGGCCTGCTTGATCGAGAAGAACTGGCTGGACTGTATGTTCAATAATTTCCTCTGGCAAATTGTACCAGTGAGGGATCAAGCCCTCCAGGCTAGATGAGCACTATGGCTACGGCCGAAACTCACATCCCACTTCCCTGAACACTCAGGATATGAGGGTAATAGAGGAAAATTTGATTGAACAATTCCTGAAAGACAGGCCATCTATTCTTCTGATGGATCCACCTGATCCAGGAGCAGAAATATTGAGCTTAGTATTGGAGACTGACCCCATTGCCTCTAAATGGGATACCTATGATACATATGATGTGATAAAGATACAGATGCTGAGACTTTAACTGAGACCTACTTAACCGCTCCGCCTGAACTCTCAGAATACCTTGAACGGGGAAGAGTACTTCCCGACCAGTGTAACTGGAACAGCCAGAAACAACAAACTTGTTCAGTATACTCCGGACAAAGCCATCCAACAGGATTTCTCAAGAGTCCGGCTTGACTACCACAAGATGACCCAGGCTTGATAAACCTTGGATCTTCCTGAAACAAAGCTGGTTAGCAATATAGAATAATGGCCAGAGCTTCTATTGAAGAGTCAGAGAATTTTACATTTGTGGACAGAGAGGCTTCAGGGCTGCTCTGATGGCAATCTTGACCAGCAAAGGAGTGGCGGATGTACAGGAGATACTGGGGGAGCCCTATTAAAATATTGCTGTAGGCGAGAGGCTACCTGGCCTGTTCCCGTTATTCCCAGTTACTCCACTGGGCCTTGGTGATGGGACCTTAAGCATCACATACACCTCTATTTCTGGATCTGCTCCAGTGAGAGCTAAGCAACCAGTTCCTAGAGCCTACCTGGAATCTAAGGGTCAGTGAATTGAAGATAAGAAAAATCTGGTGAGAGCCGGCACTGAGAACCTGAGATGGGTAGCAGTAATGTGATATAAGTGAATATGGAATCTAGGCCATAAAAACGACCTGCTGGTGCATATTGAGCAAGGTCAGGTCTCAACTCCATCATACTGTTGGTCTTGGCGGTGCAAACCCTCTTGAAAACACCCAAAATTCCCTGGGATAGAGGTCAAGAAAATTACTATTAAGACATGAAAGAACCATCATATAATAATAATAGATAATAAGGCTCATGAAAGGTCGAATTATTTGCCTTGGGGGGCAATTTCCACTAAGATAGTAACCTGGATACAAGATTCTATCCAGGAGACTGACGAAATACTAAATTTTGATGTCTCTCTGTTCCATTCTAGTTCTTAGAGAGCCTGAAACATAGAAATACTCTTCTATCAATCCCTCAGAGCCCCTCTAGGAGGTCTTGGAATGAAAAAATGACAATATGAAAACTAGCCTAAGAGGAGTATTGTGGAAAAAACCCTCTGTAACAACATTAGAATTGATTTAACGAGGAAAAAATAGCACTAACAGAATGTCCGTATGCACAGAGCGTCCAAGGGAACCACATGAGAAGGAGGTACAATAGGGCCCATACACATGAAAAATTTTTACCGAACGTCACGTAATTGTAGATTAAAGCGGACACATTAATAAATGGAACCGAGACACAGGTGATGACCACCTCTGTACCTAATTCACGGGAGAATGTAGTCCCACCATTCCATATTGCGGACAAACTGGGCATTACCATATAGGGCAGGACTTAAACACTAGACTCCACTGACCGCGGCAGCATGCACACTAGAATGTGGATTGAAAGGCGGTAGCGTTTACACTAGACCGTGAACTGACCGGCGGCAGCGCTTACACTAGACTCCAATGACCGGCGGCAGCCAATGCAGTAGTAGACGTGGAGTGGCCGGCGGCCGCATATGAAGTAGTAGACCTCAGAGTGGCTGGCGGCAGCATATGAAGTAGTAGACCTCAGAGTGGCTGGCGGCAGCATATGAAGTAGTAGACCTCAGAGTGGCTAGCGGCCGCATATGAAGTAGTAGACCACAGAGCGGCCGGCGGCCGCATATGAAGTAGTAGACCTCAGAGTGGCTGGCAGCAGCATATGAAGTAGCAGACCACAGAGCGGCCGGCGGCCACATATGAAGT
>ONZH01008426.1:0-15222 GCA_900303285.1 Rhinella marina
CCCACTGTCTTCAACAAGGCCCCAACACATTTCCGCGCCCCGTCCCGTCCAATTTCGCTGCCCTCCCATTTTTTTGTTACAATATTGGCGTACACAGCCGTTACTAACAGGTCAGAGGTGTGTATTAACACCACGTATATACAAGATTTTTTGCAAGCACGCAGAACGCACAGTACAGGTGCACAATAAAATGCCTTTTTTTTAAATATTCTAGGTACACAGCCGTGTACTAACAGTCAGACGGTGTGTATTAACACCACGTATATAAAATAATTTTGCAAGCACGCAGACGCACAGTACAGGTGCCAAAATAAAATGCCTTTTTTTAAATATTTCTAGGTACACAGCCGTGTACTAAAAAGTCAGACGGTGTGTTTTTAACACACGTATATGAAATAATTTTGCAAGCACGCAGAACGCACAGTACAGGTGCCAAATAAAATGCCTTTTTTTTAATATTTCTAGGTACACAGCCGTTGTACTAAAAAGGTCAGACGGTGTGTATTAACACCACGTATATGAAATATATTTTGCAAGCACGCAGAACGCACAGTACAGGTGCCAATAAAATGCCTTTTTTTAATATTTCTAGGTACACAGCCGTGTACTAACAGGTCAGACGGTGTGTATTAACACCACGTATATAAAATAATTTGCAAGCACGCAGAACGCACAGTGACAGGTGCAAAATAAAATGCCTTTTTTTTAATATTGCTAGGTACACAGCCGTGTACTAACAGGTCAGACGGTGTGTATTAACACCACGTATATACAAGATTTTTGCAAGCACGCAGAACGCACAGTACAGGTGCCAAATAAAATGCCTTTTTTTTTATTATTTCTAGGTACACAGCCGTGTACTAACAGGTCAGACGGTGTGTATTAACACCACGTATATAAAATAATTTTGCAAGCACGCAGAACGCACAGTACAGGTGCCAAATAAAATGCCTTTTTTTATATATTTCTAGGTACAGAGCCGTGTACTAACAGGTCAGACGGTGTGTATTAACACCACGTATATAAAATAATTTTGCAAGCACGCAGAACGCACAGTACAGGTGCCAAATAAAATGCCTTTTTTTTAATATTTCTAGTACACAGCCGTGTACTAACAGGTCAGACGGTGTGTATTAACACCACGTTTATACAAGATTTTTTCAGGCACGCAGAACGCACAGTACAGGTGCCAACTAAAAGGTCTTTTTTTTAAATATTTGTAGGTACACAGCCTTGTACTAAAGGTCTTATGGGTGTATTAACACCACGTATATACAAGATTTTTGCAGGCACGCAGAACGCACAGTACAGGTGCCAAATAAAATGCCTTTTTTTTTATATTTCTAGTACACAGCCGTGTACTAACAGGTCAGACGGTGTGTATTGACAACACATATATAAAATAATTTAGCAAAAACGCAGAACGCACAGTACAGTTGCCCAAATTAAAAATGCTTTTTTTTTATATTTCTAGGTACACAGCCATGTACTAACAGTCAGACGGTGTGTATTAACACCAACGTATTATACAAGATTTTTGCAGGCACGCAGAACGGCACAGTACAGGTGCCAAATAAAATGCCTTTTTTTTTATATATATTCTAGGTACACAGCCGTGTACTAACAGGTCAGACGGCTGTGTATTAAACACCACGTATATAAATTAATTTTGCAAGCACGCTCAGAACGCAACAGTACAGGTGCCAAATAAAAATGCCTTTTTTTATATATTTCTAGCGTACACAGCCGTGTACTAACAGGTCAGACGGGTGTGCATTAACACCACGTATATACAAGTTTTGCAGCACGCAGAACGCACTGTACAGGGTGCCAAATAAAATGAAACCTTTTTTTATATTTCTTGGACACAGCCTTGTACTAACAGGTCAGACGGTGTGTATTAAACACCACGTATATAAAAATAATTTTGCAAGGCACGCAGAACGCCACAGTACAGGTGCCAAATAAAATGCTTTTTTTTAATATTTCTAGGTACACAGCGGCGTGTACTAACAGGTCAGACGGTGTGTATTAACACCACGTATATAAAATAATTTTGCAAGCACGCAGAATGCACAGTACAGGTGCCAAATAAAATGCCTTTTTTTTAATATTTCTAGGTACACAGCCGTGTACTAACAGGTCAGACGGTGTGTATTAACACCACGTATATAAAAGATTTTGCAAGGCACGCAGAACGCACAGTACAGGTGCCAAATAAAATGCCTTTTTTTTAATATTTCTAGGTACACAGCCGTTGTACTAACAGTCAGACGGTGTGTATTAACACCACGTATATAAAAATTTTTGCAGGCACGCAGAACGCACAGTACAGGTGCAAAATAAAATGCCTTTTTTTAATATTGCTAGGTACACAGCCGTGTACTAACAGGTCAGACGGTGGTGTATTAACACCACGTATATACAAGATTTTGCAAGCACGCAGAACGCACAGTACAGGTGCCAAATAAAATGCCTTTTTTTTTATATTTCTAGGTACACAGCCGTGTACTAACAGGTCAGACGGTGTGTATTAACACCACGTATATAAAATAATTTTGCAAGCACGCAGAACGCACAGTACAGGTGCCAAATAAAATGCCTTTTTTTATATATTTCTAGGTACACTAGCCGTGTACTAACAGGTCAGACGGTGTGTATTAACACCACGTATATAAAATAATTTTGCAAGCACGCAGAACGCACAGTACAGGTGCCAACTAAAAGGCCTTTTTTTTAAAATATTTCTAGGTACACAGCCTTGTACTAACAGGTCTTACGGTGTGTATTAACACCACATATATACAAGATTTTTGCAGGCACGCAGAACGCACCAGTACAGGTGCCAAATAAAATGCCTTTTTTTTAATATATTTCTAGGTACACAGCCGTGTACTAACAGGTCAGACGGTGTGTATTAACACCACGTATATAAAAGTTATTTTTGCAAGCACGCAGAACGCCACAGTACAGGTGCCAAATAAAATGCCTTTTTTAAATATTTCTAGGTACACAGCCGTTTACTAACAGGTCAGACGGTGTGTATTAACACCACGTATATACAAGATTTTGCAAGCACGCAGAACGCACTGTACAGGTGCCAAATAAAATGCCTTTTTTTAAATATTTCTAGGTACATCACCTTTGTACTAACAGGTCAGACGGTGTGTATTAACACCACGTATATACAAGATTTTTGCATAGGCACGCAGAACGCACAGTACAGGTGCCAAATAAAATGCCTTTTTTTTTATATATTTCTAGGTACCAGCCGTGTACTAACAGGTCAGACGGTGTGTATTAACACCACGTATATACAAGATTTTTGCAGGCACGCAGAACGCACAGTACAGGTGCCAAATAAAATGCCTTTTTTTTAATTTCTAGGTACACAGCCGTGTATAACAGTCAGACGGTGGGTATTTAACCATGGTATACAAAAGGGTATTGCAGGCCACACAGAACCCAGAACACTAGAGCCAAAGAAACTGTATTTTAAAAAAAAAAAATGTACACAGCCGTATACTGCAGAAGATCAGATGGTGCATATACACACTAGTATATAACAGGGTTTGCAGCCAAAAAGAACGCAGAACAGTAGTGCCAAATATAGTTTGGTATGTAGCAGAGCACCTAATACACCACTAATGCCTCTCTCTGTCCCTACTCCAGCAGCTATCCCTGAATACAGCAGCCGTTCTCTGCAGAGTGTATATGGTAGTAAAGCTATCACTGTACTGCACTATAGTAGCCCTGATAAGGGCTTTTAATCACGCTCCTGCCTGTCCAACAGCTAAAACCTATCTCTCCCTTCTCCAGCCTCTGTCCCTGACTAAGTTCACGCAGCATATGCGAACGAGCAGGAAGAGCTGAGTTTTTATGATTCGAGGTCACGTGGTTTTTCCAGCCAATCCATGTAGACGCCGTTTTCGCGCTGCCAGCGTGCTCCGCGGGCCTGTCATACCCCCCCTGCATGGTGATTGGTGGAAAAAGAGCGCCAGGGAAGGTGGGAGGGGAAACGAATTCTAAGTGCGCCATCGCCGTTATACTCGATCGAAATCGAGTATGCCGAATAGCGTAGTATTCGATCGAATACCGGCTCAATCGAACACTACTCGCTCATCTCTAGTAATCAACAAAAGAAGGTAATATGCGAACGCAGCACATATTATTGTTAAGCCCTGAATCAGGGAGTCATCCCTGAAGGCTTGCAAGAGAGTCTCCATAACCAGAATAAATAAGGTGGGGGAAAGAGGGCAGCCCTGTCGTGTGCCGTTAGTTATGTGAAAAGGCTAAGACAGAGTCCCATTTACTCGTACTCTAGCACTTGGCTGGCTGTAAAGTGTCATGATGGCTTGTATGAAGGCCGAAGGGAGGCCAAATCTGTGTAAGGTACGTTGCATATACTTCCAGTCCACTCTATCAAAAGCCTTTTCGGCATCTGTGCTAAGAAGTAAAAGTGGTATATTTTTCTATTTAGCCCAGGTGATGGCATTAATAAGTCTACATGATTGAGAATTTCCCTTTCGGCCCACAACAAATCCTGCCTATTTGGATTTTACAATTCCAGGGATAAGAGAGCTAAGCCACGATGCTAAGAGTTTGGCCCAGATCTTCTCATCTTTACTGAGCAAAGATATCAGCCTGTAATTACTGCATTGCATAATGTCTTTGCCTTCTTTGGGGATAATCGTAATGATGGCTTCTAAAGCCTGTTTTTGAAGGAGTTTCACCTCCTACAAGGGCCCGTCACTAAGCGGTCAGTTGAGGGGATAGAATATGCAAGAATTTTTTATAATACCCAACGGGGAGGCCGTCCGGTCCAGTGGCCTTGCCTAAGGGCATGCTCTTGATTACTTTCACAACCTCTTCCTCCGAAATAGGGGCTGATAACTTAAGATGGTCGTCTGAAGTTATTTTAGGGAGGTTGAGATTCAGGAAAATAGGTCAATATGTTTAAGTTGGCTTGCTCCAGAAGAATTGGAGGTAAGCTCCGAGGAACCCAAGTTATATAGTGCGGTATAATAAGAGCAGAATTGATCTGCGATATCTTTGGTGGAAGTAGCTAGTGTGCCTACTTTTGTTTTAATGGCTGATATATGTTGTGCTTCAGTTCTTTTCTTAATAAGGTGTGTCATGAGCCTATTGCCTTTATCACCATGTATGTATTGTCTGAATTTTGCATATTGATATGCCTTCGCACATTTTATATTAAGAAGTTCCTTCAAATGAAGTCTCAATGAAAGAAGTCTTCTTGAGCTATTTGGGCTTTTGAACGTTTTTGAATAGATTCTACTGAGGCAATTTGGCTTAAAAGAGAGTTAAGCTTTTTTGTCTTTCTTTTTTCATTTTAGTTCCTAAAGCAATTAGCTCCCCACGTATGAATGCTTTATGAGCTTCCCAAACTATAGTCTAAGAAGTATCTGAGGGCTTGTTGTCGAGGAAGTATAAAGCAAGTTTGTTCGCTATATCAGCTACATTTTTGTCAGGATCCAGCAGGGTCTCATTAAGACGCCAACTCCATTCCCTCTGGGTAAGATTGTGGAAAGATAGGACAGTTGTGACAGGAGCATGATCAGAAATAGTAATTGAGCCAATAGTGGAACTGCATAAAATGTCTACATTTGATTCAGATATAAATATATAATCAAGTCTTTGAAACGACTTGTGTACTGCTGAGAAAAATGTGTAATCTTTTACCGTAGTGTTCATTGCCCTCCAGGAGTCCACCAGACAGCCCTCTTTAAGTAATCTTTGAATACCTCCAAGAGTTCTCTGAGATTTTGTAGTGGTCCCAGAAGAAGTATCAAGAAAGGGATTCAAGGGGAACATTTAGGTCCCCTCCTAATATTCTAATACCTTCTGCAAAGTCATGAAATTTGGCTAGGGTGGCCTTAAGCCATTTATGCTGATGGATGTTCGGAGCATAAAGCCGAGCCAGCGAGACCATAACCTGTCCAATTTTACCTTTAATAAAAATATATATGCCATCCATATCAGTTTGAACAAGTGTGGCTAGGAATGGGACATGTTTCGCTATGGCCACACTGACACCCCTGGCAGCGGAGGAATATGTGCAGTGAAACCATTGCAAAAAAAGGGGTTGGAGATTCTGGGTATGTAATTATTTTTAATGTGGGTCTCCTGAAGAAAACAGATGTCTGTTTTATTCTTCTTAAGTAGGGTTAGGACCTGAGAACGCTTCTGTGGAGTGTTGAAACCTCTAACATTAAAGGTTGTTACTGTAATGGGCGCCATGACTAAGGTGTCCAGCCATACTAAATAACATTATGGTGATCATTCAAAACTGTGAGATATAACGTATAACAAAAGGATATGGGGACAGGTGATGGCATGAAATCATCCCAACCCGAATCCTCACACCCGCGCTTCTGTAGAAGAAAACCCCTATAAGGGTGTATTACAAATCAGAAAGTAAACTAACGCCAATGGCTGACATAAGGAACTGCATTAAGTAACTGAGCACAATAGTGACCCAAGACAAGGTATATAAAGCTATGGTTCCCACGTAGGGTACACAAGTAACTAATACAATACCAATAGGGAGTCCCATTTATGCTGATGGATGTTCGGAGCATAAAGCCGAGCCAGCGAGACCATAACCTGTCCAATTTTACCTTTAATAAAAATATATATGCCATCCATATCAGTTTGAACAAGTGTGGCTAGGAATGGGACATGTTTCGCTATGGCCACACTGACACCCCTGGCAGCGGAGGAATATGTGCAGTGAAACCATTGCAAAAAAAGGGGTTGGAGATTCTGGGTATGTAATTATTTTTAATGTGGGTCTCCTGAAGAAAACAGATGTCTGTTTTATTCTTCTTAAGTAGGGTTAGGACCTGAGAACGCTTCTGTGGAGTGTTGAAACCTCTAACATTAAAGGTTGTTACTGTAATGGGCGCCATGACTAAGGTGTCCAGCCATACTAAATAACATTATGGTGATCATTCAAAACTGTGAGATATAACGTATAACAAAAGAAACAAAAGAAGTAGCAAAGCCGAGCATGTACATGCTTTGTGTCTTCTGCTTACTGTTAGTGCTATGGGGCCACAGCACCAAGAGCAATAACCCGTTGTGATCTCAAGAGAGAGCCAGGGTATATTAGGATATGGGGACAGGTGATGGCATGAAATCATCCCAACCCGAATCCTCACACCCGCGCTTCTGTAGAAGAAAACTCCTATAAGGGTGTATTACAAATCAGAAAGTAAACTAACGCCAATGGCTGACATAAGGAACTGCATTAAGTAACTGAGCACAATAGTGACCCAAGACAAGGTATATAAAGCTATGGTTCCCACGTAGGGTACACAAGTAACTAATACAATACCAATAGGGAGTCACAGAGGTGTGTAGAAAGTGGCTGTCCAGTTCTTATCAAGTTGACAGCCAAATATTCATCTGTGGGATCTCCCTGGTATGAAGAATGGAGATGAAGATGGGCCTGCAAGCAGTCCCCCATTCCAGACGCCTCTTGCTTTTGGGTGTCTTTTGCTTGGAGATCGTCTCCCAGGGCTCTAACGCTGGTAGTAGTGGCAATTTTGAGAGCTTGAAGTCCAATGGCCTCCAGGATTCAACAAGTAGAGGTGGAATGTCCAGGATATTCCAGGCCATCTGTAGGTCTTGCGGTGTTCGGATGACACAGCGGCGTCCATTTTTAGCAAAAGTAAGCCCGAAGGGATATAGCCACCGATACGCTATTTTCAGGTTCCTCAGGTGGTCTGTGAGGGGTTTTTTAAAACTCTGCGCTTGAGTAGTGTTGACGGAGCAATATCCTGAAAAAGGGATATAGGAGACTCCTCTTATTGCAGGTCTTTCTTGTCACGGGCGGCTTGTAAGATGGCAGCCATGTCTCTGTAGCTCAAAAACCCACAAATAACATCTCTGGGTATTTCACCTTGTTTAGGGGGTGGGCGTAGGGAGTGGTGTATTCTTTCTATAATGACGGCGTCTGCCTGCTCTTCACCCAGAAGGGTGGCAAATAGCAGCCTGACGGTAAGTTCCAGGGCGTCTGGCGTCACAGATTCAGGTAGGCCTTTAATTTGTATGTTCTTCCTACGGCTCCTGTTCTCCTGATCTTCGATATTGAGGGATGCCACTTGGGATTCAAATTGGTGAGCTAATGCAGAGCTGTGAGCTACTACTAGGCCTTGATCCTGCTCCATCTTATCAACCTGATGCCCCAGGGCCCTAACATCAAATCTCAGGTCTCTAATTTCTTGTATTAACGGAGCTAGGGCCTGGGATAAGGTTGCCTTAAAAAAGGACTTGGTAAGCATATTAGTGTCCTCTGCTTGGGCCAGTTCACTTGCCTCCATAGTACAGGGAACTTCATCCTCCTCCTCGCCGTCTGAGTCACGCTGCGGTGCTGGCGGCGCCATCTTGTTAGCTTTCACTGGCGAGGTTGCGAGCTTCCTTCTGAGAAACCTATCCATTTCAGCTTGGCTTTTCTACAATTTAGGAGTTCCGGGGGCCTCTCCGGACTTGTCTTTCCCTATTTTGACCATTTTTAATCTGTTCTTGGTGGTAGAAAGCTGTGAAGCGCGGATGTGTACTGGCACACATTAAAGAATGGCATTTTTTTACTGGCACACATAAGAGGACATTTTTTTTGTACTGGCACACATTTTAGGAGTATTTTTTTATACTGACACACGTTGTAAGGTTTTTTTTTGTACCGACACACCTTTAATGGAGAATTTTTGTACTGACACACATTATAAGTAGGTATTTTTTATACTGGCAGACATTGCAAGGGATTATTTTATCTATTGGCACACATTATAAGGGAGTATTTTTTTCTACAGGCACACATTATGAAGGGGCATTTTTTCTACTGGTTTATATTATAAGAGGAATTTTTCTACTGGGGGATTATGGTGGACTTTATTACTACTGGGTGACTATGCAGAACATGATTACTAGTATGGGCACAATGGGAACATTATTACTATTGGGGGCACTGTTAGGCTGAGTTCACATCACTATTTAGCTTTCTGTTCTTCTGATCTGTCAGAAGAAGAGAGAGAGGGAAAAAAAAGATCCTGCAAAAAAATGCATCCGGTTGCATCAGTTTTCATCCGTTTGGGCCATTTCCATCTGAGATCTGTTTTTTAGATGGGAAAAAAAGTCCTGCATGCAATAATTTTGTTTCTGTCTAAAAAAACAGATCTCAGATGGAAATGGCTCAAACTGATGCAACAGGATCCATTTTTTACAGTTTTTTTTTCTTTTCTTCTTCTGACAGATCAGAAGAACGGAAAGCTAAACAGTGTTGTGAATGCACCCTTAACCCTTTCAGTACCAGGGGTTTTTTTGGTTTTGCGTTTTCATTTTTCTTCCCTATTTTCCGTGAGCCATAACTTTTTTATATTTTTGTTCACATAGGTGTATGGGGGCTTGTTTTTTGTGGGACAAGTTGTACTTTCTAACACCACCATTTAATATTGCATATGGTGTAGTGGGAAGCGGGAAAAAAAATTCCAAATCGGGTGAAATTGCAAAAAAAATGCTATGCCACTACAGTTTTACGGGTTTTTTATTTACGGTGTTCGATGTTCATTAAAACTGACCAGTTGATTTCATTCTACTGGTCAGTACGAATCCGGCGGTACCTAATATGTATAGTTTTTCTTGTGTTTTGATAGTGATAAAATAATTATAAAGTTGGAAAACATTTTTTTTTTTTGTCGTAATATCTTGACCCCTATAACTTTTTGGTATTTATGTGTACGGAGCTGTATAGGGGCTCATTTTTTGCGGGGCGATCTGAACTTTTTATTGATACCATTCTGGGGTGTGTATGACTTTTTGATCGCTTTTTATTTAATTTTTTTTTAAAAAGCGACAAAAAAAGCGAATCAGCCATTTTGACGCTTTTTCCGTCACGCAATTCACTGTATTGGAATTTTTTTTATATATTTTAAAAGTATGGGCATTTTTGGTTGTGGTGATACCAATGATGTCTATATTTATTATTATTTACGTATTTATTTTTTCATTATACAGAATTGATGGTGATTTAAACTTTTATATATTTTTTATTTTTTATATATTTAAAAAAAAAAATGTGATTATTTTAAGGCTCACATATGAGCAAATAGATCCTGTTTTTTATTTTTTATTTTTGAGCAATCAGGGATTTTAAATCCTGAATTTAAAGGGGTTGTCCGGGTTCAGAGAAGAACCCGGACATACCTGCAATTTCACCCAGGCAGCCTGCCTGAAGAGGACATCGGAGCATCTCATGCTCCGATGCCCCCCCTTGCCCTGCGCTAGATCGCGCAGGGCAAGGTCTCTTGTTTTGTAAATACTCGCTGCCGGGCGGGTACTTCCGCCCGGCAGTGAGTTCGGTGACGTCACCGGGCCTTAATGGGCCGGCTTTAGCGCTGCCCTAGCCGTTTTACTGGCTAGGGCAGCGCTGAAGCCTGTCCATCAGCGCGATGACGTCACCGACTCACTGCCGGGCGGAAGCCCTCTGCCCGGCAGGGACCGGTACGTCACCGGAACCCGGCGAAATTCCTTTGCCCTGCGCTAATTAGCGCAGGGCAAAGGAGGGCATCGGAGCATAGGATGCTCCGATGCCCTCTTCAGGCGGGCTGCCTGGGTGAAATTGCAGGTATGTCCGGGTTCTTCTCTGAACCCGGACAACCCTTTAATAACCCTTTTGCTTATTTCTTAGCCTGGCCTGCCATCTAGTGGCCAAACTAAGAATTGCACATTGAAAGCTGTAAACCTCATCAGCGAGGTTTACAGTATTCAAACCCACCGCAGGTGCCCTGATTAGCCACAGGGGGACGTGCGTGGGTCATCACGGCATCTAATAGCTTTAGTTACTGATCGGGTACCTCGGTAAGTAGGGGCAAGTCTCTGCTGTTTGAAACAGCAGAGACTTGCCGGCCATGACACACGTCTGGCAGAGAATTTCTTTCTATTGGTGGGGCTTATGGGAGCACTATTACTGTGGGGGTGTCCTGGTACAGTATTAGCTTAGCATAATTATTTTTGAGGGACACTGTGTTTCCGACACTATTAATGTCAGCCTTATTTATTGGGTGCAGCTACTTTTTATGGCACTATGTGCCAATAATTATTAAATGAGGTACTATCTGTGTGGTGCTAATATTTTCAGGGGGATTATCTTTTTCTGCAGTATGTTATTGGGGAGCACAGTGTGCATGGTATTTGGAATAGCAGGATGGGGTGTTTAGAAGGTTGGGAGGATGATGGGAAATTAGGAAGCTAAGATGTCTGTGAGTAAAACTCTGCAGAAACAAGAGATGGCTGAAATAAATCATCATGGCTGTCTGGTCTTAATGGAGGAGATGAGGAAAGAGAACATGTACATCAGAGCAGACATCACTGAATGTAAGTGGTATGTAGTGCTTTATTGCCCTGTATGTTTTGTAGTGCTGTATGTTATGTTGTAGGTTGAGAATTTGGCATTGGGGGAGGGTCCAGTTCAATTTTCGCTTCAGGCAGCAGAAAGGCTAGGTGCACACGGGCAGGTAACACTCTGTAATTGACACAACATCATCATCACTATGCACTTGTCACTGGGCTGAATATCTGGCCATATAAAAGAACCCTTAAACTATAGGGTATAAGATAATATAAAACTGTAATGTGATGACACACCTAGACTACGCTATTCTTATCTCTAAGAATTAGAGATAATTATCTCTAATTATCTACACTAGTTATTGAGGTCATATGTTCAGTTTTAAGTCATCTTAACATGTGATCGGGTTTTAAGTAGCAATTCAAGAATTGAGATTCATGCCTCTGAAACAGTTACTTCTCATCCCTGATGTTGCAGCACTAATTATATTTGATTTATTACGATGAAACAGGTTTCTACAAATATTCATATCGAAACCCAAGAGTATTTACAAATGAGTTCTAGTTTTATGAGATAAAAAAAAAAAATTATACCCACACATAGGAATTGTAGAAATGAAATAAATCAGGCAGTTGTCCTGTTTAGAAATATACAAGTGGCTCACCACCTATCGCACCACTGCTCTATCCAGGCTTACCCAAGGCCTAAAAATGGTAAAGACTGCAAATAATAATAATATGGATAGGCACACCCTTATCTGGGTGTATGTTAATGGTGAACACACTATATGAGCAGATGTTATTTATTGGCTCTTATTAGAGATGAGCGAATCTATTCGCCGCTTCGTAGATTCGTATCGAATCTTGGGATTTTTCAGCTGCGAAGCGAATCCGAATATTAGGTGATTTGCTTCGCTTTTGTACGCATTCGCTACGTAGTGTGTCCTATAAATTATACGCTATTCTACGTATAATTTAGTTACTCTATACGCTGTCGCGTACGAATTCAATTCAGCGATGCAGACTTTTCCCTGGTAGTTACTCTATACGCTGTTGCACACGAATTCAATTCAGCGATGCAGACTCCTCCCTGGTAGTTCCGCCCCTTTCTCCAGCGCGGGAGGATGACGAGGCAACTCAGGAAATTAAGTTGCGCATTCGTGCGCCTCATCCCTTTTTCCCCCTTTTCAGGTTATTTGGGGAGCCCCTTGAAAGAGGGTTTTTTAAGGAACCTTTGCTGCTTTTTTTACCCATTTGGATTACAATTTTACCTATGTGATTACAAATTGCGACTGAGTTTGGGACTCTGCTCCAGTTCTATGACAAGCGTCAGAAGAAAAGAGACTTAAACGTGTCCGTGAGCATACTAGGTGGGTGATATTTAAAATTTTTATATTATACCTATAATAATTTATTTGCACTTTACCATAAATATGTCTCGAATATTCGCTCTGCCTCTGAGGAGTGCACGCCACGGCCTCTCCTCAAACGTGCCTGCGTATTACGTAATCGCTTAGACAATAGTATGCTGAGATTCGTAAGCTATTTGTACACTCATGCGTACGTCTTCTAAGAAGTTGTGTACATTTTGTAAATGAACGTTCGTTATTAGTGAGCGACTGTTCGCTAATAGCACATAATAACGTATATTTTGTATGCAAATACAACGAATCTATTCGCCAAATATACGAATTTTAGGAAAAATTCAGCGAATGTTCGGCGAATGATTTTTTGAATGATTCGCTCATCTCTAGCTCCTATCGTGCGAAATACTATGTATTATATATAGTTTCCCACTAAATCGTCAATCGTTAAAATGTCTAAAAGTATTTATTACGAGATAGTAAATTAAAAAACAGTACATTACAAATAGAGATGAGCGAACATGCTCGTCCAAGCTTGGTGCTCGTTCGAGTATTAGGGTACTCGTAAGTGCTCGCTGCTCGGACGAGTATCTCGCCATGCTCGAGGAAATGGCATCTCCCGCATTTTGAATTTTTGGTGCCTATAAATAGAGATGAGCGAGTAGTGTTCGATCGAGCCGGTATTCGATCGAATACTACGCTATTCGGCATACTCGATTTAAATCGAGTATAACGGCGATGGCGCACTTAGAATTCGTTTACCCTCCCACCTTCCCTGGCGCTCTTTTTCCACCAATCAACATGCAGGGGGGGTATGACAGGCCCGCGGAGCACGCTGGCAGCGCGAAAACAGCGTCTACATGGATTGGCTGGAAAAACCATGTGACCTCGAATATTAAAAACTCAGCTCTTCCTGCTCGTTCGCATATGCTGCGTGAACTTAGTCAGGGACAGAGGCTGGAGAAGGGACAGATAGGTTTTAGCTGTTGGACAGGCAGGAGCGTGATTAAAAGCCCTTATCAGGGCTACTATAGTGCAGTACAGTGATAGCTTTACTACAATATACAGTCTGCAGAGAACGGTTGCTGTATTCAGGGATAGCTGCTGGAGTAGGGACAGAGAGAGGCATTAGTGGTGTATTAGGTGCTCTGCTACATACAAAACTATATTTGGCACTACTGTTCTGCGTTCTTTTTGGCTGCAAAACCCTGTTACCAGATGTGTCCACACTTAACTGATCACTTATCTCAACATGTCCTGAGATGTGTGTCACGAAGTGACGTTATAACTAAATTGGATAAATTGTAATACAACTTTCAGACACCAGGTGGCGCATTGTTTTAGCTTCTTATTCACTTCTTACATTTAACCTAAATAGCAAAATATATTGTATACATTAAACAAATCCCTCCGAAGGATTTTTTTTTTTTAGTGTTCAATGATTATCATATATTTTGCCCGCTGCCATTGTTTACCACAAGTCTATATGCCGTATGCTATGAGTTAGGTACAGTACACTTGGTGTCAGTATACAGTGCTAGTCTAGTATTATATTAGTTATATGCAAAATAGCACACACCAACCACAGTATTATGCATAGATAATTATACAATTTTAACAGTTCCATTATCCAATCTGTGTATCTAATCCTATCATGTGTGATACTGTCTGCAGAGCTATGTATCTAATCTTATTCTGGGTGACAGTGTCTGCTAAACTACGTATCTAATCCTATCATGTGTGATACTGTCTGCTGAGCTGTGTATCTAATCCTATCATGTGTGATACTGTCTGCAGAGCTATGTTATCTAATCTATTCTCGGTGATACTGTCTGCTAACTACGTATCTAATCCTATCATGTGTGATACTGTCTGCTGAACTGTGGTATCAATCCTATCCTGTGTGATACTAATGAGCTGTGTATCTAATCCTATCCTGTCCTGTGGTGATATGTCGTGAGCTGTGTATCTAATCCTATCCTGTGTGATACTGTCTGCTGAGCTGTGTATCTAATCCGTCTGTTGATACTGTCTGCTGAGCTGTGTATCTAATCCTATCCTGTGTGATACTGTCTGCTGGGCTGTGTATCTAAATCCTATCCTGTTGATACTGTCTAATGAGCTGTGTATCTAATCCTATCCTGTGTGATACTGTCTGCTGGCTGTGTATCTAATCCTATCCTGTGTGATACTGTCTGCTGAGCTGTGTATCTAATCCATCTGTGTGATACTGTCTGTGTGGCTGTGTGTGTATCTAATCCTATCCTGTGTGATAACTGTCTGAGCTGTGTATCTAATCCTATCCTGTGTGATACTGTCTGCTGAGCGTGTATCTAATCCTATCCTGTGGTGATACTGTCTGTGAGTGTGTATCTAATCCTATCCTGTGTGATACTGTCTAAGAGCATGTATAATCCTAACCTATGTCTAATGAGCTGTGTATCCTAATACTGTGTGATACTGTCTGCTGAGGGTTATCTAACCTATCCTG
>ONZH01008427.1:0-46446 GCA_900303285.1 Rhinella marina
CGGTACAATTGTCATTATGAGCTCGATCAAGTGTGGCATGAATTTTTTGATGGAGATTGCATGTGGTCACGTACTCCCTGGAACCCCATAGTCACCCCTTCTCTGATGTGCTACCCCAGAACATTCTCTGCCCCAATTCGCAAGACCATTTGCAGTCTCCGTGTGCTGACAGTGGGGATTTACCAGTGTTGTCTGAGGAGGTGGTGGACAATGGCGAGACACAGGTGTCGGGGGGTGAGGTAGTTGCATGGGAAGCAAGTTACAGTGGGGACTCCTTGGGGGGGACTTTCTCATGATGGGACAGATTCAACTTGGGTGGATCAGGCACAAGAACAGATCAATTTTTTTTTTTTGTGTGTGTTTATTTAACTTTTATTTAGCACAAATAACCACAGAGATATTTATTTGTTCTCTTCGCTGCGCAGTCTGGCATTGGGGTTCATCACTTTGATGGCGAGCTGTGCCGCTCTCTCCACAATGGTCTTTAGGTTCTTTGAGGAGACGTTGTGGGCGATTTCTGCACAGAAGGACTTGTTGCTCATCAACAGAACCTCGAGCTCCTTGACATTGTGGACCAGGAATTTGCGGAACCCTGTGGGCAGCATGTGTTTGGTCTTCCTTGTTGCTACCGTACCCAATGTTGGGCAATATAGATACGCAGGTAATATTATTTTTCACACCTATCCCAAAAAAAAATTTACGCAGTTTGCGCAAATAAAACTGGAAACTGGAACTGGAGAGAGGGCCTGTAGGTGGACCTCCGGAAAAATTGTTTGGAGAGAGGGTCTGTAGGTGGACCTCCAGAAAAATTGTTTGGAGAGAGGGCCTGTAGGTGGACCTCCGGAAAAATTGTTTGGAGAGAGGGCCTGTAGGTGGACCTCCGGAAAAATTGTTTGAAGAGAGGGCCTGTAGGGGGCCCTCCTGAAAAATTGTGGTAAAAGAGTGCCAGTTGGACCTCTAAAAAATGGCGTTTTTTTAGTCAGCGTTAGGCAAAGATGACATGGAGGAGGAGGAGTAGGAGGAGTAGAGAAGAGGAATTGGATACATAAGTAATGTTAATCTTTAGCTGCTTTCCCCCGGAGGAGATTTGAATTCCGGTGAAATCCAGGCTTTGTTCATTTTAATAAGCGTCAGCCTGTCAGTGCTGTCAGTTGACAGGCGTGTACGCTTATCGGTGATGACGCCACCAGCTGCACTGAATACCCGCTCTGACAGCACGCTAGCGGCAGGGCAGGCCAGCACCTCCAAGGCGTACAGCGCCAGTTCAGGCCACGTGTCCAGCTTTGAAACCCAGTAGTTGTATGGAGCAGAGTGATCGCTACGGACGTTGGTATGGTCAGCTAGGTACTCCCTCACCATCTTTCTGTACAGCTCCCCCCTACTCTGCCTAGACTGGGGACAGGTGACAGTGTCTTGCTGGGGTGACATAAAACTGGCAAAGGCCTTGGAGAGCGTTCCCCTGCCAGTGCTGGACAAGCTGCCTGCTCGGCTCCTCTCCCCGCTACTTGGCCCACAGAACCATGCCCTCTGCCGCTAGCGGCGTCAGATGGGAAGGATTGTTTCAGCTTGTGCACCAGGGCCTGTTGATATCTATTCACTCTCATACTCCTTTCCTCTGCAGGGATGAGAGTGGAAAGGTTCTGCTTGTACCGTGGGTCCAGGAGAGTGAACACCCAGTAATCGGTGTTTGAAAAAATTCTTCTAACGCGAGGGTCACGGGATAGGCAGCCTAACATGAAGTCTGCCATGTGCGCCAGAGTCCCAACACGTAAGAATTCCCTCTCCTCACTGGCCTGACTCTCCATTTCCTCCTCCTCCTCCAAGTCCTCCTCTTCAGCCCATACACGCTCAAGAGTTAAGGACTGAGCACTGGTACCCTCTTCTGTCTCGCCGACATTCTCCTCCTCTTCCTCCTCATCCCCCTCCTCCGATACGCGCTGAGAAACAGACCGGAGGGTGCTCTGGCTATCAAGCGACGTATCTTCCTCCACCGTCTCTTGTGACAAGCGCAAAGCATCCGACTTGATGCTGAGCAGTGAGTTTTTCAACAGGCAAAGCAGCGGGATGGTGAGGCTGATAATGGCGGCATCGCCGCTGACCATCTGTGTTGACTCCTCAAAGTTGCTCAACACCTGGCAGATATCAGACATCCACGTCCACTCCTCATTGTAGACTTGAGGAATCTGACTGACCTGACTACCAGTTCTGGTGGAAGTTGACATCTGGCAGTCTACAATCGCTCTGCGCTGCTGGTAAACTCTGGATAACATGTTTAATGTCGAATTCCATCTCGTGGGCACGTCGCACAACAGTCGGTGAGCGGGCAGTTGTAGGCGGCGCTGCGCTGCCCTGAGAGTGGCAGCATCTGTGGTCGACTTGCGGAAATGCGCACAGATGCGGCGCACCTTGGTGAGCAAATCAGACAGATTGGGGTATGTCTTGAGGAACCGCTGAACTATTAGATTGAACACGTGGGCCAGGCATGGCACATGTGTCAGTCTGCCGAGTTGCAGAGCCGCCACCAGGTTACGCCCGTTGTCACACACAACCATGCCTGGCTTGAGGTTCAGCGGTGCCAGCCACACATCGGTCTGCGCCGTGATGCCCTGTAACAGCTCTTGGGCGGTGTGCCTTTTGTCACCTAAGCTCAGCAGTTTGAGCACCGCCTGCTGGCGCTTACCCACGGCACTGCTGCTGCGCCTAGAGCTACCGACTGAAGGCGCCGTGCCACGGATGGTAATTCGGAGGAGGAGGTGGAGGAGGAGGAGGGTCGGAGGAGGAGGCATAGTACGTCTGAGAGACCGTGACCGAGGTAGGCCCCGCAATCCTCGGTGTGGGCAGTACATGAGCGGCCCCAGGGTCAGTCTCGGTCCCAGCCTCCACCAAGTTAACCCAATGTGCCGTCAGTGAGATATAGTGTCCCTGCCCGGCAGCACTTGTCCACGTGTCCGTGGTTAGGTGGACCTTCTCAGAAACAGCGTTGGTCAGGGCACGGATGATGTTCTGTGACACGTGCTGGTGTAGGGCTGGGACGGCACATCGGGAAAAATAGTGGCGGCTGGGGACCGAATACCGAGGGGCAGCCACCGCCATGAGATTGCGAAAGGCCTCGGTCTCTACCAGCCTATAGGGCAGCATCTCCAGGCTCAGCAATTTGGAGATGTGGACGTTGAGGGCTTGGGCATGTGGGTGGGTGGAACTGTATTTCCTCTTGCGCTCCAGCGTCTGCTGTAAAGACAGCTGAATGCTGCGCTGGGACACACTGGTTGACACTGTGGAGGATCGTGGAGGCGAAGGTGTGGTTTTCCGGCGGGAGGTGCTCGTGCCGGGGTCCTGGGCAGGGGGTTGACTAGCAGAGGCAGCGAGTGCACAGGGGAAGGAGCAGTGGTGTGACCCGCAGGAGGTGGTGAACGGCCTTGATTCCATTGAGTGGGGTGTTTAGCACTCATATGCCTGTGCATGCTGGTGGTGGTTAGGCTAGTAGTGGTGGCACCCCTGCTGATCCTGGTGTGGCACAGGTTGCACACCACAGTCCGTCGGTCATCCTCACTTTCTTTAAAGAACCTCCAGACTTGCGAACATCTAGGCCTCGCCACGGGAGCTTCGCTAGCTCTGGCCCTGCTTTTCCCTCTGGCCACACCACTGCCTCTTCCAACCTGTTCTGGTGCAGCACTCGCCTCCGCCTCAGAAGCACTGTCTTCACTCGGCTTATCAACCCAGCTTGGGTCAGTCACCTCGTCATCCTCCGATTCCTCAGTCTGCTCCCCCCTCGGACTTCCTGCCCTGACAACAACTTCACCACTGTCTGACAACCGTGTCTCCTCATCGTCCGACACCTCTTTACAAACTTCTTCCACTAACTCAACATTGTCATCATCATCATCATCATCACCCACAGACTGCGACAGTTGGAAAACTTGGGCATCGGGAACGAGGTCAGCAGCAACCTGAGAAGTGGTTTGTGACTCTGGGAAGGGTCCAGAAAACAGTTCCTGAGAGTATGCCGGATCGCATTCCAAATTTTCCTGGGAGGGGGCAGACTGGGGGGAAGGAGGTTGAGGTGGAGGAGCCAGAGGAGTGCTCCCTTGGGTAACGTGGGTGGACTGCGTGGAAGACTGACTGGTGGACAAATTACTTGAAGCATTGTCCGCAATCCACGACATCAGCTGTTCGCACTGTTGTGGTTTCAACAGTCCTCTACCACGTGTCCCTGTAAGTTGAGACATGAAGCTAGGGAGTGTAGCTCTGCGGCGTTCCCCTGCTCCCTCATCAGCAGGTACTGTCTCACCCTGCCCAGGACCACGGCCTCTGCCCCCTGCAGTAATTGAATGCCCACGCCCACGCCCTCGTCCTCGACCCTTAGCCCTGGGGTTCAACATTTTCTGTATAAGTGTATTATATAAAAAATAAAAAATAAATGGGCCTGCTGTACTGAAACCCACAAACTTGTTCAGTCTGTTTGAATTAAGTGACGTACAGAAAGTGTCACCTGGACAGAAATTACGGATTGTAGTGAGTGTACTGAACTGTGACACACAGAATGGTTCCACACTGCTGTGTGAAATGGATTTGTATCACTGAGATATAACATTAAAAAAAAGGGGGTTATATATGGCGATAGCTGCACTACTAGTGCCAGCCAGCCAAGCCAGGAGACAAAAAAAAAAATTCTTGTAGCCCTTAGAAGGGCTGTTGGGTTCTTTGTGGGTGATTCCTGCCTAACAGAGAACTAAATGCAGGCCCTAACACTCTCCCTGAAACGCAGCAGCTCTATCCCTAACGACATCCAGACAGCATCTGAGCCGAGCACCGCGGCCAGTCACTAGTATATTCCAGGGTCACCTGATCAGGCCAGCCAACCCCTGCTATCGACATGTAAGGGCCCCACGTGATGCTGGGTGTACCACAGAGTCTCCTGGCTTGTGATTGCCTGAGTTTATAGGCACCAAAAATGCACGATGCGGAAGTTGCCATTTCCTCGAGCATGGCGAGATACTCGTCCGAGCAGCGAGCACTTACGAGTACCCTAATACTCGAACGAGCACCAAGCTCGGACAAGTATGCTCGCTCATCTCTAATTATTACCAAAGCATTTGTGATTGCAATCATTTTCTGGAAGAAATTGAGTATTATCTGACAGAATTGCAGGGGTGCCAATACTTTTGGCCAGCACTGTATATATGAGATGTACAGTGCCTTGCGGAAGTATTCGTAACTTTTCAACCTTTTACCACATTTCAGGGTTCAAACAAAAAGATATAACATTTAAAATTTTTGGTGAAGAATCAACAACAAGTGGGTCACAATTGTGAAGTGGAACGAAATTTATTGGATCATTTAAACTTTTTTTGTAATAATAAAACTGAAAAGTGGGGCGTGCAAAATTATTCGCCCCCCTTGCATTAATACTTTGTTGCGCCACTTTTTGCTGCGATTACAGCTGCAAGTCGCTTGGGGTATGTCTCCATCAGTTTTGTACATCTAGAGACTGAAATTCTTGCCCATTCTTCCTTGCAAAAAAGCTCGAGCTCTTTGAGGTTGGATGGAGAGCGTTTGTGAACAGCAGTTTTCAGCTCTTTCCACATATTCTCAATTGGATTCAGGTCTGGGCTTTGACTTGGCCATTCTAAGACCTGGATACATTTATTTTTGAACCATTCCATTGTAGATTTTGCTTTATGTTTGGGATCATTGTCTTGTTGGAAGATAAATCTCCATCCTAGTCTCAGGTCTTTTGCAGACTCCAACAGGTTTTCATCCAGAATGCCCCTGTATTTGGCTCCATCCATCTTCCCATCAATTTGAACCATCTTCCCTGTCCCTGCTGATGAAAAGCAGGCCCAAACCATGATGCTGCCACCACCATGTTTGACAGTGGGGATGGTGTGTTCAGGGTGATGAGCTGTGTTGCTTTTACGCCAAACATATAGTTTTGCATTGTTTCCAAAAAGTTCAATTTTGGTTTCATCTAACCAGAGCACCTTCTTCCACATGTTTGGTGTGTCTCCCAGGTGGCTTGTGGCAAACTGTAAATGAGACTTTTTATGGATATCTTTGAGAAATGGCTTTCTTCTTGCCACTCTTCCATAAAGGCCAGATTTGTGAAGTGTTCGACTGATTGTTGTCCTATGGACATACTCTCCCACCTCAGCTGTAGATCTCTGTTCATCCAGAGTGATCATGGGCCTCTTGGCTACATCTCTGATCAGTCTTCTTGTTTCAGATGAAAGTTTAGAGGGACGGCTGGGTCTTGGTAGATTTGTAGTGGTCTGATACTCATTCCATTTCAATATGATCGCTTGCACAGTGCTCCTTGGGATGTTTAAAGCGTGGGAAATCTTTTGGTATCCAAATCTGGCTTTAAACTTCTTCACAACAGTATCACGGACCTGCCTGGTGTGTTCCTTGGTCTTCATGACGTTCTCTGTGCTTTAAACAGAACCCTGAGACTATCACAGAGCAGATGCATTTATACGGAGACTTGATTACACACAGGTGGATTCTATTTATCTTCATTCATCAGTCATTTAGGACAACATTGGATCATTCAGAGATCCTCAATGAACTTCTGGAGTGTGTTTTCTGAACTGAAAGTAAATGGGCCGAATAATTTTGCACGCCAAACTTTTCAGTTTTATTATTACAAAAAAGTTTAAAAGATCCAATAAATTTCGTTCCACTTCACAATTGTGACCCACTTGTTGATTCTTCACCAAAAATTTAAAATGTTATATCTTTTTGTTTGAAGCCTGAAATGTGGCAAAAGGTTAAAAAAGTTCCAGGGGGCCAAATACTTTCGCAAGGCACTATATATACAGTATGTATGAGATTCTCTTGGGGTATCTGCCAAAGGAACATCACACAAGTAGTGTGAATGGAGCCTGAATGAGCAAGGTTATCTAGGACACACAACGAGGTAGTAGGGATTGCTGTCCACAAGGTCTCACCAGCATTTTTCATTTTGATCCCTTCCTCAACTCTCTCCTTGATCATTGTTAAAAACTTTTTTAAATGTGAGCGTACTAGTTAGTGCATGGTTTAGGGCTACTTGTTTTTGTTGTTTGGTAATCACTTGCACTGTGTATTTTCTTAAAATAAAAATAAGTACAAAAATTATCTGAAAGTAAGATGGATGTAGAAACTGCAAGTATCAATGTGCCAAGCAATGGAAGTGAATTACTTTGACTACCTGGTTAAAATATCTCAATATATATTCATTAAACCCACTTTCTATGAGTTTACAGACCTAATTAGTCATTTTTAAATCAATGTACTATTACTTTAGTACAAAATCAGCAGCACTGTTTAACTTTGCTAATCACATTTATGACATTCAAAAATTTCAGTCTAAAAGTACAAGCAGAAAAGTTCAAGTTTCCATGGTGATATTTCTTAATAGCACAGTAGATAGCTTGGTTTCATTAAACCTGAGTACATCCAAGGCACTGAATATAAGACAATTTAAGGTTGTCAAGTGATTAAGGGTTCTGGAGAATCTTCTGGGATGTTAAAAACCATTTGTTAAAAAAAAAAAGTTATATATATATATATATATATATATATATATATATATATATATATATTTTAGCAGAAGGAACCAGCTTCACACGGGTATATTTCATCTATTTCATTTAATGTTTGTGTGTGTCATTACAAGATATATCCACCATAACAGTGACCTCTAAAGCACCCCATCCCCTTAACACTGACCTCCACAGCCTCGCACACCTTAACACTAACCCCCCACAGTGCAGGGGCGTAGCTACAGGCTCATGGGCCCTGGTGCAAGAGTTCAGCTTGGGCCCCCCTTCCCTCAGTGCTTTGTGTTCTTCTTATGTGGCACAAGGTTCTTTGGGCCCCCTGAGGCTCCTGAGCCCGGTAGCGACTGCTACCTCTGCACCCCCTAGAGCTCCGCCCCTACCACAGTGCCCACCTACAGTCATGGCCAAAAGTTTTGAGAATAACACAAATATTATATTTTCACATGATCTGCTGCCCTCTGGTTTTTTATGTGTGTTTGTCAGATGTTTTTATCACATACAGAAATATAATTGCAATCATATTATGAGTAACAAAAGCTTATATTGACAGTTAGAATGAGTTAATGCAGCAAGTCAATATTTGCAGTGTTGACCCTTCTTCTTCAGGACCTCTGCAATTCTCCCTGGCATGCTCTCAATCAACTTCTGGACCAAATCCTGACTGATAGCAGTCCATTCTTGCACAATCAATGCTTGCATTTTGTCAGAATTTGTAGGTTTTTGTTTGTCCACCCGTCTCTTGATGATTGACCACAAGTTCTCAATGGGATTAAGATCTGGGGAGTTTCCAGGCCATGGACCCAAAATCTCTATGTTTTGTTCCCTGAGCCATTTAGTTATCACCTTTGCTTTATGGCAAGGTGCTCCATCATGCTGGAAAAGGCATTGTTGATCGCCAAACTGCTCTTGGACGGTTGGGAGAAGTTGCTCTCGGAGGACATTCTTGTACCATTCTTTATTCATGGCTGTGTTTTTAGGCAAGACTGTGAGAGAGCCGATTCCCTTGGCTGAGATGCAACCCCACACATGAATGGTTTCAGGATGCTTTACAGGTGGCATGAGACAAGACTGGTGGTAGCGCTCACCTCGTCTTCTCCGAATAAGCTGTTTTCCAGATGTCCCAAACAACCGAAAAGGGGATTCAGCAGAGAAAATGACTCTACCCCAGTCCTCAGCAGTCCACTCCCTGTACCTTTTGCAGAATATCAGTCTGTCCCTGATGTTTTTTCTGGAGAGAAGTGGCTTCTTTGCTGCCCTCCTTGAGACCAGGCCTTGCTCCAAGAGTCTCCGCCTCACAGTGCGTGCAGATGCACTCACACCTGCCTGCTGCCATTCCTGAGCAAGCTCTGCACTGCTGGTAGCCCGATCCCGCAGCTGAAACACTTTTAAGAGACGGTCCTGGCGCTTGCTGGTCTTTCTTGGGTGCCCTGGAGCCTTTTTGGCAACAATGGAACCTCTCTCCTTGAAGTTCTTGATGATGCGATAGATTGTTGACTGAGGTGCAATCTTTCTAGCTGCGATACTCTTCCCTGTTAGGCCATTTTTGTGCAGTGCAATGATGACTGCATGTGTTCTTTAGAGATAACCATGGTTAACAGAAGAGAAACAATGATGCCAAGCACCAGCCTCCTTTTAAAGTGTCCAGTGGTGTCATTCTTACTTAATCATGACAGATTGATCTCCAGCCCTGTCCTCATCAACACCCACACCTGTGTTAATGGAGCAATCACTGAAACGATGTTAGCTGGTCCTTTTAAGGCAGAGCTGCAATGATGTTGAAATGTGTTTTGGGGGATAAAGTTCATTTTCTAGGCAAATATTGACTTTGCAAGTAATTGCTGTTAAGCTGATCACTCTTTATAACATTCTGGAGTATATGCAAATTGCCATTATAAAAACTGAAGCAGTAGACTTTGTAAAAATTAATAATTGTATCATTCTCAAAACTTTTGGCCATGACTGTACTTAAAATGTTACCTCCACAGCAGCCCACTCCCTTAACTCTGAGGAGTGGGCTGCTGTGGAGGTCACATTTTAAGTACAGTCATGGCCAAAAGTTTTCAGAATGATACAAATATTAATTTTTACAAAGTCTACTGCTTCAGTTTTTATAATGGCAATTTGCATATACTCCAGAATGTTATAAAGAGTGATCAGCTTAACAGCAATTACTTGCTGTTAAGCTGTAATTGCTCCTTTAAAGGGGTTGTCTCACTAAAAATATTCTACAGTTTCCACACCAGCACCTGGATCTGAATACTTTTGTAATTGCATGCAATTAAACATTTAGCATAGCCACTGAGTTATTCAATGAAATGTATCTGTACAGCGCCACCTGCTGTTTGTTCTTTTTCTTATTTCTTTGACCTGCTCACTGAGAAGGCCGCACATGCTCAGTTTCATCCTTCAGCTGCCTCCTGAGTTGTGATAGGTAGAACATGGACACGCCCCCCTGAGCTGCAGCAGAAAAGACACTCCCCCTGAGCTGTCAGCTTAATATAAATCTAGCAGAGCCATGAATGGGGAGATCTCTGGATCCATGTGAGGTACAGGGCCGGTTCTAGCTTTGTTAGAAAGAGATTGTCATGTACTATATGATGTCTGATTTTCATGTTTTACAATAATCATGGGATAACCCCTTTAACAGTGACCTCCACAACGCCCAACTCGCCCCCCTAACAAAGACCTCCTCAGCAGGGCATTATTGTCTTTAATTCACAGTATATAAAACCCCACAGAATTAGTATACACTTAAGGTCATGTGAGTTACATCAACCTCTACAACAACGTTGGCTAAGCGTCGCAATTTAAATCACATTAACTCACACATAAGCTGTCTTATACTAAGAATGTCCTTTGTTGCCTATTACAACCAATGAGAGCTCATATTAATGAGTGAATTTACACTTAAAACATAGTCTATGACGTTCCCAGAGTCACAGGAGGTGGCTGTTCACATTTTTGTGTTTGTAAATGAGACGGTGCAGATTCCTTTAGCGGACATACACACATAAATACATACACTTAGCATATATACATTTAAATTTTTTTTTGTTATTATACAGTTATTTCTAAATTTTGCCATTAACTATCCAATGGAAGGCCTGCAAATACTCCTGACGTGCTAAAATAATTTTTAACATGTTCCCTGTAAATTCTTGATGTTAGAAGACACTACCCACATGGCAAAGAAGACACTGGTATTTTCAATAGCATATTGTAGGTGGGGAACCCTGTTATAATGTTTTGGACCAAGTTGTTAAAGGGGTAGTCCCATTAAAAATATTCTACAGTTTTCAGACCAGCACTTGGATCCAAATTTTTTTGTAATTGCATGTAATGTGACATAGCCACTGAGTTATTCAATAAAATGTATCTGTATAGCGCCACCTGCAGTTTTTTCTTATTTCTTTGACCTACTCACTGAGATAGCCACACATGCTCAGTTTCATCCTTCAACTGCCTGCTGAGTTGTGATAGGGAGAGCATGGACACGCCCCCTTAGCTGAAGCAGAAAAGTCACTCCCCTTGAGCTGTCAGCTTGATATAAATCTAGCAGAGCAATATATGGGGAGATCTCTGGATCCATGTGAGGTACAGGGCTGATTCTAGCTTTGTTAGAAATAGACTGTCATGTACTGTGGGATATCTGATTTTCATGTTTTACATTAGTCAGGGGATAACTCCTTTAAGTTACACTATTCAGCTTTTCAGGTTTGGGTGAGCCCCACACAGTGATTTTTAAGTAATGAACTTGGTCTAGAGAGCCACAGGCATGGATAAGGTATAGAAAGCAGAGCAGTTCTGAATACCATATCTTAACTTTTGTTTATTGTATACTTCTGACATTACAAAGGTTGTCTGTATTTTGTGGATACATGTGTTTGAAGCAGATACCCATATCTAATGTCCATGATCGGCAGTAATGCCGACCACAGACACTGAACACCTCAGATGTCTTGGTCAAATGTGACCACGGTGTCTGGGCTAAACCCCAGAACCACATGCTTCCAGGGCAGTAATGCTTTCGGGAAATCGGGGAAGACATTCTATGCTGGTAATGAGCTTGAGCCTGAACTAGGCTTCAAGGCTCATTATCTATATATTACAATTCCGGCCAGGAGGTGGCAGCACCAAACCTAATAATATAGATATATATAAAATAATATACCTATTTCTATATAGAATAATGGAGTAAATTATATTAATCTATGCAAATTGCAATCTGATGACTACAAGTTTGAATTTTTTCCAGCTTCTCTCTACAATATATGCCAAATTAAATGGTGGCATTAGAAAGTACAACTGGTAAATAAAAAAAATGATGTGTCCAGGGAAGTAGGGGGCGAAAAACAAAAACACAAAAACAGGTAAATTGCTGCGTCAAGAACGGGTTAAACAAGTATTCTCCTTATAAGCATTACTTCTAAGGCAGAATAGAATGTCTTGTGGAGCTACCAGATGATGGCATTTAGACCTACATCATAGCTCTATAGAGACTCTGCACCATGTCTGTGCACACTTCTTTGCTGATTGCATGAGTCTTCACAGTTCCAGACCTATGGGAAGAGGCAGTGGTAGGTAAATATAGCTAACGAGAAAGTTGTGGTAAATTACCCCTAGAGCAACAGATTGTAATGCCCTAAGCCAGAGTACTAAAAATTGCTACAAGTCCATTTTTGGCAAAGAATAAATATGACTGGAAACTATGTGAATTGTTAGAAGCATGAAGTTTGAATTGTATGGAATTCATGGGTTCATTTTATTAACTTAATGATGAGAGTTGTGGTTCATTTGTGATATTAGGGGGAATTATATGATTATGTAGTGGAAGTAGATGAGCACATAGGTATGTCTGGGATGTGTATGCAATCTTCTGTGAGTATAACATAAAACAATTTATTAAAAAAAAAAGGTTTTAACAAGAGTAAAACAGTTTAGATGTTTTAAACGAAAAAAGTCCAGAATGGGATGGCACTATAAAAAAATACCTGCATATATATATTGGACTCTTCAGCGACTCTTCTGCGACCTGGGTGCTGTTAACTGGACCACAGTGGTGACCTACACAAACAAGTAAAGCAATATGCCACTCAAAATATAGAAAGGAAAAAACTGTGTGGCACTCACCATTCAGTAGTCCAAAGTTTATTAGAGGCAAAATCACTTACATACAGTGATGAACTGGGGAGGACAGCATAAAATCACCCATCAGGGCATAGGCAACGGCTAATACCGCGCTTCCTCAAACCAATTGCGTCCACACAGTTTTTTCCTTTCTATATTTTGAGTTTAGATGTTTTACCTGAATATAAATTCTACAGAGGTATCATGTATCAAAACCAAGCAGAAAATTGCCCATAACAATCAAAGCCTAAGCTTAGTTTTTTCACTGCACTAGAAAATAAAAGCTTTAGGCTACAAAGCCACTTTAGCTTTGAGACATGCCTGCCTGTTTTATTCCTATAATTTGACTCAGTTCCAATATTTAATCCTCAGGTTAAACCCAAATTTACTATGCTAAAACTTGCAATAAGGCAGAGGTATAGCTACCGGGGGGGCGACGGCTCTGGGCCCAGTGCCTCTGGGGGGCCCAGCAGGGATGGCCTTAGTACAATCAGCCTGGCCTGGGACGTGCTGCTCTAGGCACAGTTGCAGGCCTGGTCTGGCCCACTGCCGGACCGGGCATTTGCCCGGTGGGCCGCACGATATTCTGAAAAAGTGGGCAGCCCAGCGCAAATATCGGGTGGGCCCTTTAAATATGTAAATACTGCGAATACAAGTGAGCGCTTCCATTATGGAAGCGCTCACTTGTATGTAGGGACCCCCATCAGACCTCAGATTAGCCCACCCAGCCACATAAGGTTAAAATAAAAACCTTTCTTACCTGTCCTACGCTGCGGCTGCCCTCTGGTCAGGCGCTCCACTCTCTTCCCTGGCCGGCGTGCACTATGACCTGACGCTGCGTGCATATTAAGCTGATCTGAGGTCTGATGGGGCACATTCTGATGATCTGAGGTCTGATGGGGGCACATTCTGATGATCTGAGGTCTGATGGGGCACATTCTGTTGATCTGAGGTCTGTTGGGGGCACATTCTGTTGATCTGAGGTCTGATGGGGGCACGTTCTGCTGATCTGAGGTCTGATGGGGGCACATTCTGTTGATCTGAGGTCTGATGGGGGCACAGTAGGCTGATCTGAGGTCTAATGGGGGCACAGTGGGCTGATCTGAGGTCTGGTGGGTGCACAGTGAGCTGGTATGTTTATCATGACTCCTTTTGTTGCATTAATTTTGCTGGCAAGTTCTAGATACGGTACATTGCTGCGATAGTTATGTAGAAATATAGTAAATACATGCCGGCACAATAGCAGGCTAAGGGCCAGTTCACATCTCTATTTTTCCATCAGTTATTTGCATCAGTTTTTTTTTAACCAAAACCAGGTGTGTAGAGTACACAGAGATAAGGTATAATGGAAAGACTTGCGCCTGTTCTGTGTGTTCAACCACAGCTGGTGGTCACAAAGTGACCTGCGCTGCGAGTTTTCAAGCCACAGTATGTCAATTTGAGCTGTGGAAAACCAGCAGCAGACCCGTGTCTTGTGTCTTCACCCCGATATTCTTGGTGTAACAGAATTAATATTTAAACACAAAGGGGTTCAGTGAAACCACACACTCCAGGTATTTCTAATTGATTGCAAATGTAGCTCAGTCAGTTTACCCTAAGGGTGGGTTCACACGTTGCATTTTGGTGCTGCGTTTTGAAACACATCAGGCAAAACGCAATGCTAAATGCATATGCGTTTTCACCAAAACGCATGCATTTGGTTGATAGAAACGTGTTTAGCTGTAATATTGATGATAATGATTAACAACGCTAAACACATGTTTCTATCAACCAAACGCATGCGTTTTGGTGAAAACGCATATGTTTTCAGTGTGAACCCACCCTTACTGACATACTCCAGTGTTGTGAAAATGGCAATTTTTATGTGGGCTGGCAGAGGGTTTGTGCCAGGGCTGCTTTTTAGTCCCAGTCCAGCCCTGCACAGTTGAGAGGCACCACATCCCAGGCTGTTGCAGAGAGAACCGTAAGGGTTAGCAGGCGGTGGGGAGGAGCATGACGCTGCGTCCACAGTGATCTCCTCTCTACTACAGCGGACTGACGATAGATTAGTAGATCATGCCACACTTCCATCCGCTGGCTGTGACAAGTGGTGTTAAGGGAGCGGACAGAGGAGTGGCATGATCTACTAATCTATCGTCAGTCCGCACCTCTGTCCACTGTAGTGATGGTGCAGGATAGCACTGTTGCAACAGGAAAGCTGCAGCATGATGCTGTGAACTAATCTACTGTCACAGCGTCATGCCGCACCTCCATTCAATCGCTTCTCTGCCAGGTCCGACAGTGCTCTCCTGCACCATCACAACAGTGGTGTAAAGCGAGCGGACTGAGCTGCGGCATGATGCTGTGAACTTTAGCTTCTGTCACAGCGTCATACTGCACCTCAGTCTGCTCGCTTTTCTGCCCTAAGCTGTCTGTCACGGCGTGATGACCTGAGCACGCCGTGACGTAACTCCTCCTCCCTGTCCCTCGCGCCATTTTATCCTTTCTGGCTGCTAGTGTCTAGTGTCCCAGAGCTGCACATAAAAATTCAGTTTCCCGCCTGTATCTCTGGTTTTATAGTATACAGATCCACATGATATAATTTCAAATCTGAGCTGCTCGTATTTAAAATGGAACCAAAAACATGGTTCTCTGGGCTATAGAGGCCAGGATAAGGGCCTCTGAAGTGACCCTCCATCCTCTTAGCGGTACTCATCTCATACATAAAGTGACTCTTCTCAGCTCATTTGCATATGACTTTGGAGACGATTTTTAATAGGCAAACGAGCGAGTTTTAACATAAAAGAGACAAAACTATTAGTTTAGTGATGTAAAAACTGGTGACAGGTTTCCTTTGTTTTTTACTCCTATTATTCCTTTATTTAACTGCATTATGTGGTAGAGTATTTAGACTAGAGTATGTAGAAAGTCTATTGTACTGTACTTAACAGCATAGATGATCTAGCAGTTTATACAGTCATCTTTCTAATACAATATTATAACCACAACTAGTAGTATGTGCCTGTGAAGTTGGAAACATAAGTTTGGGAAGCCACTAAGTGGGGGACCCATTCAAGTATGTTTCGCCACCCCTGTGCTGAACCTCTAGCTATGCCTCTGCAATAAGGCTCTACCTTGATGAACTTGCTCCTCAACGATGCTTGCTTGAATGCATCTGCATTTCACCATGCAGCTGGCATGGTCAAATGTCAACTATCCACCCTTGTGACTATGTGCATTAACTGATAACATTCAATGTACCTTTGTTTTGGTATTATTGAGCATTTGATTTTTTTTCTTAAGTTGTAAATTAACATTTAGTGGCTTAAGCACTTGGTCATATTACAGTTCCGTAAACAAAATATATATTTGGTGGTAAGGCTTGTCTCCGATCCCATTCTAAGTGATCACAAAAGCCTTTCTCAAAACTATCCTTTGGGAAAGGCTTTGTTGATCTCCCATGACGGCATCTGATCCCATTCTTGGAACAAAATAGATGGTTCTTGCACTGAACTGTATAACAGCCATGTGTTTGAGCTGTAATTAAAAGAACATTAAAAATAAATTAATTACTAATTAGTTATGCACACTTGCATTTGATACTTCTCATGGGTTCTTAGACATATCGGAGTGCTAGGCATACAATATCCCTACTTAGAATAATAAATAATTAGCCTTAATTAGCAATCAATTTAGTATTTTTAGCATTTTGATGATAAAAATCCAAGGATCAAATCAATTAGGGGTGACCATGTGAATATTTCTGGATGGCAGATTGAAAGGCAGAATGTGGCTTAGTAGAAGTATCCTTCCTGTTAGTGTCAGACTAAGGAAACATGTGTGATGAGACTTAAAAAGTAAACAAATGGTCCCATTGTGACACATTAGCTGGTACTCAGTATAACTTTGCTATATAAATAGGCTTAATTTAATTGCCTAATAGAAAAACAATTAACAATTAAAGGGAATGTGTTATCCAAAAATGACCTATTATTAAATTAAGTTTTTAAAGAATTTTTGGTGGTTATTTTTCATTTTCTACGTCATTATCACTGAAAACCAGTCTGTTACCATTGGATCTACAGATCCATTCAAAAATCAATGGGGGTGCAATTATCAAGACTGGTGTGCCCATACGCCACTCTTGATACCCCTGCGCTGGTATAAGATGCATGTAATTTATTAAGAGTTAAATGCCTCTTAATAAATTATTTGCATCTCTAGCCCTCCATTCGGCAGAAACTCAAGTTGATACTAGACAAGAGCTGGCATAGACTTAAGCCATCACCTACTCCAGTTTCTGCTGTAACTTGTATTAAAAATAGCAGGCCATGTGAATCCCCCTCCCCTCCCACTAAGCCCCACTTCAGAAAATAGTGGTGTAAATAGCTTAATAAACGTTCCTCATGGTGTTTTGGTTTGTTGTTTGGTTACAGCTCCTTAAGAATTTGTAATCTGTATGGTTTATATTGTATATGTTTTCATAAGATACACCATACAATGGTTTGTGGCTTTTGTAGCAAGCCAGGTCTACTTTCATGGAATATACCCATATACCACCACCGTGGTTTTGAATTGCTTCACCCAACACAAATTGCAGTTTCTATGCAGAGCACATTTACCAAACTTAATCTGAAAATTTCCAGGGCCACTATTGTTACTATTCATGCTGTTGCTACCCTCGCCAGTCTGTTCCGGGGCCACTATTGTGACTCCTGATGCTGTTGCCACCCTCACCAGTCTGTTATGGGGCCACTAGTGTCCCTGTTTGGCCGAGTTGACATCACTGTTTATTTTTTCATTCTTCTGATCTGAATTCTTTGACATCTGAATAAAAGGACCACCAAAAATTAATATTCAAAAGTTTGCAAAGTCTAAAAGAGCAGGGCACATGTGTCATTAACATTTTTGGCATGCAGGATTGCTTGAATCTAAAGCATGAATCTTGCTCAAGCCAAATATCTAACTAGCTGTCGTCTTATTAGAAGTATCTACATAACTTATCAGTTGTAATATTTAGTGTGTCATGAGGATGAAGTCATATGCTATTTGTGTGAAAATATTGTTTGACTGGTGGATCAAAGTAGGTGTTTGTCTGGCAGTAAAAGAACTATTTAGTGAGAGGGTTTTCTTTTTTTTTTTTCAAGTCAGGATTCAGGAATAGAATTGGCATACCTTAAGTGAAGCTGCAGCCAGCGATAGACCAGACCAGAAGTAGTGAAAACATTAGTTATCCAGGACTCTAGACCAGTATGTAGTATAAAAAAACAATACTCACTGACCTTCAAAGAAGGACTTTGCTACATTAGAATGCTTCAGATCAAACCACCCCATTTCCCCCAAATAGTCTCTAATATCCAGCAGGAAGCCCAGAAAGTCAGCAACAGAAAAGTCAACAACAGGCAAAATCATAGCATTATTGTTTATACAGGGCCTTGTGCTACGATAATATTTTTTTGCGCCCCATAAACAATTGGATTCCTGACTAACAAGTGATTTCATCAATTGACAGGTGATCTGCAGAACCTTTAAATGGGCCAATTATTGGGAATGAGCATTCACACTCTTTTTCCAATAGACGGTTTATTTGTCCCAAAAAAGTTTTCCAAGGTAAATCTTGGTCAAACCCATGATTGTTGTAAAATAGAAAAATTACACTATGTATAGCTTTTTCTCCAGTGACGTTCTCTGCACTACCAGTACGGTCCCCTGCTACTGCTCATTTACAAACTGCAGTAGTGATGTGCAGGTATACCACTGGCTTAAGGGATATACTTGAAGGCAAGCAAGATTTAAAAAAGCTGAGTCAGCCATGATGAATTAAAAGAGGTACAGTAAGACCAGATTCCAAGAAACAGACTCTGAGAACAAAGAGACACCAAGCTGTCCTCTAGTCTGCTTATAGAGGACCTTTCACCACTCCTGACACGCCTGTTTTAATAGCTTCATGCATTCCCCATGTAATAACAAGTCTGGAACATCTATTCTTATGGCTCTATGTTGTGCCATGCTGCTTTATTATTTCTACTAGAAGTTATGAATGGATTGCTATTTGCCTTCAGTAAGGGAACAGAGGGGAGGTAAGCAGTTGGGGGTGTGTACCTGCACAGTCTGAACATGGCAGCACTGATTGGATAGAGTGAGTCTGTGCAGGGACACACCTCCAACTGGTCACCTCCCCTCTGTTCCCTTATTGAAGGCAAATAGTATTTCATTCATAACTTCTAGCACAAATAATAAAGGAATGGCACAACATAGAGTCATAAGAATAGATGTTCCAGAATTGTTATTACATGGGGGATGCATGGAACTATTAAAGTAGGCATGTCAGGAGTGGTGATAGGTCCTCTTTAAATAGCCTATCTAATCAAACTCCTGTGATGCATCACATGAATATACTTGTAATTCTCTGTGCTGACTGGAGAATTTAGAAACTTAGGTGACATTTCTAAGATAAAATCCAGGAATACATAAGTAGATGGGTCAGCTATGCACAAGTGTTTTCATGTTATCCTCTTCAATTTCATATGTGTTTCTTTTTAAAATGGCTCCACCTAAATATTCATATTCCCACCTACTGGTTTGTTTTTTTCAGAACACTTAATTTGGAAGATACTGTACCCCTACATGCTGACAACTGATTGGCCCATGAAAATAACCTTACATCTGCTTTTGAACAAAATAAAATTGGTTAATGTCAGACTCATTATTCATACTGATAAACTCTAAAAGCTATTCAAGATCTCCGAAATAGACTACGAGATTTCCTTGTTTGATCTAAATTATCATTTCCAAAATATAGTGAAGAATGATACATCAAAGTTTTCAAACAGTTCTTGAACTTCATCATCTACTTTCTCCCCAGTGGTAAACAGCTTGCTTTTGGGAAGATTGTTTTGTCAATTCCTCCATGAATTGCCATAAACTGGTTAAGATGTCTGCCATGAATTAGCTTTAAATGTTAGGTGACATCTCTGCAAGCTTAGACAATGCACACCCTTTGATTCTGAATATTTAGACAGCCAACAGCTTGAGGACAGCAGCTTGAGGTTATTATTAGAGATGAGTGAAGTTTTAAAAAAATGCTATTGGGTCGCTTTGCTGAATTTTTCAAAAACATTTGCTTCGATCAGAATTAATTTGTCACAAAGCACTTAAAAACAGGTCTATCCCAGCCAGCAGTTAAACTTTAGGGAAAATCTATTCTAGTGTACATCACTATACAGTGCAGAAAAATGCATAGCTAGTCCTTTCTGGTAACGAATCAGTTACTGTGTGTCTGAATGACAGGCAGGTCACATATATGGCTGTGAACATGATTGTGCTAACCACTAGCACGCAGCATACTTTAGTAAAGCAAAAAAAAAAATGTTGTGTGCCCCTGCAGGTATGAATGTTAGGCGACATCTCTGCAAGCTTAGACAATGCATACCCTGTGATACTGAATATTTAGACAGCCAATAGCTTGAGGATATTATTAGAGATAAGCAAAGTTTTCAAAAATTCGATTCAGTCACTTTGATCTGAATTTATTTTTCACGAAACACGTTAAATTAAGTCTATCCAGGCCTTTAGGGAGAAACCTGGTATACCTGGTGTACATCACTGTGCAGTGCAGCAACATGCATAACTAGTCATTTCTAGTAGCAGTTACTGTGTGTCTGATTGACAGGAAGGTCACATATAAGGCTGTCCACATCATCGTGCAGGCCACCAACTTTCCAAAAAGCATACAGCATCCTTCAGTAAAGCAAAAAATAAATAAATAAAATGCTGTGTGCCCCTGCAGGTGTCCCAAGGGCTCTTTAGTGGAGCAAAATAAGGACATGGAGGCAGCGCCAATAAGATCAATCTCAAAAGTAGTTGAGATAAAAAAAAGTTTATTTTAATCCATATTATGGCAGTGCAAATACATGCTATTGAATCCCTTCTGTTAGATTTAAAATGACTGTGCATCACTATTAGGCTTATATCACACTTCATTTATTTGGTCAGTAATTTTCAGCCCAAAGCAGGTACAGATCAAGCCCACAGAACAGGTGCAGATCTATTCTTGATAATCAGAGAGTAGGTGTGACTCCGTTTGCCCAGGCTGTCCAGGTGTAGAACCGCATGACAACGCCATTCTTTGCATAGATGGTATACTTGTAGACCACTGTGAACTGTGTCTATAGTGGAGGCTGAGGACAGGTTGGAGTATGAGGAGGCAGAGGAGGACATTGGGGCAGAAATCCCATGTTTACAATACAGAGGCAGCATTGCATCACCTGGCCAAGTTGCTAGTGTGTTTGGGCTGGAACCACATTTACCCAGTGGGCTGTAAAGGATATGTATTGTCCTTGACCATTACAGCTCCACACGTCAGCACTGGCATGAACTGTACCAGACACCGACAGGCTCAAAGACTGGCCCATCTTCTGCTCAACATATGTTTGCAGGGCTGGTACAGCTTTTTTAAAGAAGTAATGACAGCTTGTTACTCTTCACCTTGGGTGGGCACAAGCCATCAGTTCTCTGAAATGTTCAGACTCCACGATATCGAAAGGGAGGGAATGTAGTACCAGAAACTTGGCCAGGTGCACGTTCAGCTTCTGCGCCGTTGGATGATGTTATGCTGATAAGAGCAAGACTTCAGGTTCAGATACTCTTTAAAGAGAGACTCTTAACTGAACTATAGCTACACTTCAAAGGAAGGTTTATAATATGATTTTATTAAATATAATAAGTAGTGTATACATATAGTGATATAATGTCTTTCTTTTGCACGTATTTATACACAAAGGATAAAGAACATAATACACAATTATATCAACACTTCATCTGGAGTCCTGACTACATCCAGAATGAAGGTACATTCATCACCGATTGAGTTATCATCATCTGACAGTGACATCAGCTGGGAAGCCCTTTCAGCGAAAGCAGTCAGAGTCTCGATCGGGAAAACACCGGTCCCTACACGTCCCCCCGTAGGATGAGCTTCTGACTTTTTTCCTGAAGGGTTACAGCTATATACCAATTAAACAAAGAGCTCTATTCCCTAGTGGAACGTAGCCAACACATGCGCTGTATAATTGTCACTGTGTACGTGTTGTCCATCTTCTCTCACCGCAGACCTTGGAGCGGCCAGTTCCCAGGTCCGCAGCGAGTCAGAATCTCAAAACAACCTTGAGAAAATATGTAGACAAAACCTTACTCCGTGCACCTGCATTCACAGGTCTTAAATCAACACTTTAACCGAACAGATACAAAATGGAATTCAAATGATCAGAAACTTCATGTTCACACTTTAGATGAGTGCACGTATACTGTTGTGTCTTTGCAATTGCCTCAGTGATCGATTGCTGGCGAAACATGTGATGAAGAGTAGGAGGAAGAGCATCAGGAACAATAGACAAAGGGAAGGAGTAACAGCTTCCATCTGCTGAGGTTCAGAAGCCATGACTGCTGGAGAAGGCACGCGGGCCATTGCGAGATGCAGCAATTGTTGCGTCAGGCTGTACCACTACATTAGTGCCACGGTTTGTCAAGGCCACTTTATGGTGATGATCCATGTGTTGACGCAGGGCAGTCATGCCAACATTAGAACCCTTACAGCTCTTCACCTTCTGCCCACATATCCTGCATACCACTATGGTAATATCCTCCAGTGAATTAATAAAAAAATTCCCACATTGCCAAGTATGGCATTTTACACCCACCTCTCCATGCTGACTGCCTGCCGCTGCCTTAATGAACCCGTGCACCGATAGTTGTTTCCTTACAGGTGGGCTCCTGTGTAGCAGACGGTCTACCCTGGGCGCGTTGGTGGCTCATTAGCATGCTGTCACCCTGCTGCTGTCTCATAGACCTGCTGCCACCCTCACCCCTTGATGATAATGATGTCCCCTCTTCACCCAGCTCCACGTACGTTTGACTACATCATCATCCACTAATGTCTGTTTGTCACTTGTGTTACAGTCAACAGTATCATGGCCACGTTACGACTGTCATCATCACTTGTTGCATGCCTAAGCGAGGACGCAGCAGATCTCTCCTCCCAGTCTGTGCTTGCCTGTAGCTGCTGACTGTCCTCACTAAGCATGTCCTCACTGAAATGCGGAGCAAAGCCGGCAGCGAGTATAACTTCCCGAGCAGAAGGAACAGCAAAAGAAAGAGGCAGTTGCAGGACAGGTGAGGGCACAGAGGTTGTTCATGGATAGAGATGAGCAAATTTTTCAAAAATTCGATTCGGCTGGTTCGCCAAATTTTCCGAAAAGATTTACTTCGATCCGAATAAAGCTGTTGCGAATCGCGTTAAAAAACGTCTACTTCCGGGCTGCAAAGAGCCTGGATAGTGGTGTAGAACACTGTGCCTTGCAGTAAAACGCATAGGGAGTAGTGTTGAGCGAGCACCTCTGTGCTCGTATGCTCGGGTGCTCTGGCCGAGCACTTGAGCATAATGTTAGTCAATGGGACTAAACTAGGCACCCCCCGCTCAGAAGAGGGGAGGGTGTCTGGTTAATAGAAAAAGGTCAGAATCGCGACTCCTCCTCTTTTATTCCTTTTGCTCGTAAAAGTATGCTAATTAACAGAATTTGTACGCATTAGCGCACAATGCGTACGCATTAGCGTCCAAATGCATATGCATTAGCATACAAATTTGTACGCATTAGCATACAATGCGTAGCATTAGTGTACAAATCAACATTACAGTGAATGCCAGCATTGCGCTCAAGTACTCTCGGTGTTCGGCTGAACACCGAGCGGAGCCGAGCGTAGGCATGCTCGGCCGAACAGTGAGTTCGGCTGAGCATGCTCGCTCAACACTAATAGGGAGTCTACTGTGGTAGTGAAAGAATACAGTGAGCCAGTGTGACATGCACATAACAGGCTTCGCTCTTAGAATCGCTGCACACTTTTATGTATTTGGGCAGTTAAGGGGCCAAAACTCACCAAACAACTCAAGCCTGTACTCAGCCTTACAGATCAATGTTAGCGCCAGCTATAAAGAATCGTGCAGAGGCCCAAGATTCTACTAGAGTGCCAAAAGCGCACGCCTTTTAAACCAATTCACTGATTCCACATACATTTCGACAGAACCTGTTCTATTACACTCCTTTACAAGCAAGGCCCCCCAGACAGGTTGGAGATAACAGTGGCAACAGCATCAGCAGACTATAGAGTGGCATGACGACAGTGTGGCCAGGTGTGAGTAGACCACAGAGTGGCAGAATGACAGACCCTGGAAGTGGCAGCAGCAGTGGAAATAGTAGTACAACTTGGAGGCCACAGAGTCACACAATTACCTAATTTTGACGTAGCGGCAGCTAGGAGACGGCATGTGAAGTCGGCGGCGACAGCAGCATCTGGCCAGACAGTGGCATGATGACATACCCTGAAGAGCAGACTGTAATAAAAAATTCTCGTCCTTTTGGTCAACTGTAGCATATGTTCTTATCACTATCGGGGCTGGTTATGCCAGTGGAAAGAAACATAAGACAGAGGAGGTGCAGTGAAGGTTTCAGCTTTGCCTCGACTGTGACAAAATGTCAGTATTGACCCAAGACGCCAAGAAAGTTTGGAGTTCCATCTTGAGATTAAGCTGGCGGTCTGCAGATAGCTGAGCTACCACCTGTGGGAGCCCCTGCCTCTCGCCTCCCCCATGCTCATCGCTGAGTGTCCCGGGGGCCGGAATCGTTTACTTTTAAAAATTTGAGTGTTCAAAACAAACAGGGTTTCCTGTGTACTTGAGCTTTGAATAATGGAATAGGAGAACGTACCAAAAATTTACAAGTGACCTGTTGCTGCCGAGTAGAAGGTCCAAAAAAATCTAATCAATTTACTAGGCCAACGAGTGGCACCATAACAGCAGCTGCAAGAGGCAGCAGCAGTAGAATACATTTGCTAGGCCACAGAGTGGCACCATAACAGCAGCTACAAGAGGCAGCAGCAGAACAAATTTCAAGGCCACAGAGTGGCACCGTAACAGCAGCTGCAAGAGGCAGCAATAAAACAAATTTCAAGGCCACAGAGTGGCACCGTAACAGCAGCTGCAAGAGGCCGCAGCAGTCGAACAAATTTCAAGGCCACAGAGTGGCACCGTTACAGCAGCTGCAAGAGGCAGCAGCAGTCGAACAAATTTCAAGGCCACAGAGTGGCACCGTAACAGCAGCTGCAAGAGGCAGCAGTCAAACTAATTTCAAGGCCACAGAGTGGCACCGTAACAGCAGCTGCAAGAGGCAGTAGCAGTCGAATACATTTGCTAGGCCACCGAGTGGAACCGAAACAGCAGCTGCAAGAGGCAGCAGTCGAATACATATCAAGGCCACAGAGTGGGAGAGGCAGCAGGAGTCGCACAATTACATAATTAAGAGGTAGCAGCAGCTAGGACACAGTGTGTGGAGGCAGCGACAGCAGCATGAGTAGGCCACAGAGTGGCACAATTACATAATTTGGAGGTAGCGGCAGATAGGACACAGCGTGTGGAGGCGGCGGCAGCAGCATGAGTAGACCAGAGAGTGGCACAATTACATAATTTGGACGTAGCAGCAGATAGGACATAGCGTGTGGAGGCGGCGGCAGCAGCATGAGTAGGCCACAAAGTGGCACAATTACATAATTTGCAGGTAGCGGCAGCTAGGACACAGCGTGTGGAGGCGGCAGCAGCAGCATGAGTAGGCCACAGAGTGGCACAATTACATAATTTGGAGGTAGCGGCAGCTAGGACACAGCGTGTAGAGACGGCGGCAGCAGCATGAGTAGGCCAGAGAGTGGCACAATTACATAATTTGGAGGTAGCGGCAGCTAGGACACAGCGTGTAGAGACGGCGGCAGCAGCATGAGTAGGCCAGAGAGTGGCACAATTACATAATTTGGAGGTAGCGGCAGCTAGGACACAGCATGTGGAGGCGGCGGCAGCAGCATGAGTAGGCCACAGAGTGGCACAATTACATAATTTGGACGTAGCGGCAGCTAGGACACAGTGTGTGGAGGCAGTGACAGCAGCATGAGTAGTCCACAGAGTGGCACAATTACATAATTTGGACGTAGCGGCAGCTAGGGCACAGCGTGTGGAGGCAGCAGCAGCATCATCAGGCCACAGAGTGGCATGGTGACATAGCCTGGAGGTGAAAGCAGTAGCAGCATGAGGAGACCTGATTGTTGAGGTGGCAGCAGCATCAGTTTGGCTGCCCAGTAGTCCAGCGGATCATCAATGTGGGGTGGCAGGGTGCTGTCCAAGTAGGCAACCACCTGCTGGTTCAGGGTCTGCTCCTACCTGCTGCTGCTACTGGTGAGTACTTTCCGCACTTGGCGGGTGAAGACAGCTGCTCATCAGCGACTCCAGACTCAAGTTGCTGCTGATGGAGCTGGTACTGCTCCTACCCCCCCACAGCAGCCATGGCGGTGGTACGTGAGCGCTGAGGGACCCCCCGGTCAGACCTGCGAGAGGATGGATGACGAAGCAGATAGGCAGCAGCCAACTAACTACATAGGATGTCTCTATAGTACTTCAGTTTGTCCTCCCTCTCAGCAGGTGAAAAAAAGGCCCCCATTTTAGACCGGTAGCGAGGGTCCAAGAGGGTGGAGAGCCAGAAGTCATCCCTCTGCCGTATGGTGAATATTCGGCTGTCACTACATAAGCAAGTGAGCATGCATCGGGCCATTTGCGCAAGTGACTCGAAGGGACTTTCTGCCTCCAACTACACTGTATACTGCCATGGTGTCTCTGGGTCATCTGCCTCATCTTCCTCATCTCCCTCTACCTCCTCTGGCTGCTCCTGCTCCTCCTCTTCTGTCAACTGGGTAGAAAAACCACTAAATGCTTGTGCTCCAATGTCTTCCTCCTCCTCCAGTTCAGCCCTCACCGAACTCATGTGCGCGTGAGATGCAGTCTCCACGTCTCCAGCCCCCTGACCAGAAAGATTTTGCAGCATCTGTTCCAGGACATGCAGCAGTGGAATGACGTTGTTCATAACGTAATCCTGGCGACTGACAAATAACGTGGCCTCCTCAAAGGGCCTGAGAAAGCCGCAGGTGTCACGCATGAGCTGCCACTGGCTGACATCAAAATTACACAGGGGAGTACTCCTGTCCGCTTGGATCATTAAGAAATCGTTTATGGCCTTTCTCTGTTCGTACAGTCGGTCCAACATATGGAGGGTAGAATTCCAACGGGTGGAAACGTCACATATCAGCCTATGTTGGGGGATGCCATTCTGCTGCTGCAGCTCAAGGGGGGTATGCTTGGTGGTGTAGGAATGGCTGAAGTGCATGCAAAGTTTCCTGGCCATTTTTAGAATGTTTTGCAGTTGGGTATTAGACTTGAGGAACCGTTTGACAACCAGATAAAATACATGCGCCATGCAGGGCACATGGCTCAGCCCTCCTTGACGCAGCGCGGACACCATGTTCATTCAGTTATCTGTCACCATGGTTCCGATTTTTAGTTGTCGCGGAGAAAGCCAGCAATCGATTTCTTCTTGCATGACGCGGAGCAGTTCCTCCCCTGTGTGACTTTGTTCGCCCAGGCAAACCAGACATAGAACTGCGAGACACCGCTGTGCTCTGCACATGCGGTACGCTGGAGGAGCACTATGACTTGGCCCTGCAGTGGAGGCTGAGGTGGTGGAGAAGGAGCTGGACATTAGCGCATGATCAGCAGTTTGACAACGAGGAGGAGAAAGTGGCGTCACCTGTTCAAGTTGCTCGTGTGGCTGGGCAGGAAGCACATTGACCCAGTGGGCCGTAAAGGTACTGGCCTTGACTGTAGTTACAACTCCACACGTCGGCGCTGCCGTGCACTTTGTAAGACACCGACAGGCTCAAGGACTGGGCCACCTTCTCTTCTACATATTTGTGCAGGGCTGGGACTGAATTTTTGGCAAAGAAATGACGGCTTGGGACTCTCCACCTCGGCACAAGCCATCAGTTCTCTGAAAAGGTTGGGACTGCAGCACAATCAACTTGGACAGGAGCACGGTCAGCTTCTGCGCTGTAGGATGGCTGGACGCGTACTGCTGTCTCTTTGCAATAGCCTCGGTGAACGACTGCTGCTGTAATGAGTGGCGAGGAATAAGAGGAGGAGGAGCAGGAGCATCTGGAGCAGTAGATAATGACAGACAGCTCCCTTCGGCAGAAGTGCTGGAGCCCTGACTGCCTGAAGTGGGATGCGTGCCAATGGGTGATGCTGCTGCCGACTGGACCGACACATCTGGTGATGCTTTATGGTGATGCTGCATTTGTTGGCACAGGGCCGTGGTGCCAACATTAGCACCCTGGCCACGCTTCACTTTCTGACCATAGATTCTACATATAGCCATGTTCACCTCCTCAGGCGTCTTAACAAAAAAATTCCACACCGCCGAGTAGGCGATTTTACCACCAACACTCCGCATTGACTGAATGGTACCTCCGCTGCCTGGCTGAGCACCTCTTTTCAAGGCCAGAAAGCGCCTGAGAAGAGTGCGGTCTACCCCGTGCCCGTTTGGCTCCCGACTTCGCACTGCTGCCACTCCGCTGACTAACGGCCACACTACCGACTTGCTGCCTGCACCGCTGCCTGACGCGCAAGCTGTCAGTCTCGTCTGTAGATGATGATAATGATGATGAAGCCCTTGCTTCACCCGGCTCCCAAGTGCGATCGGCTACATCATCATCAACTACTGTTTGCACGTCGCTAATGTCCTCCTCAACTGTCTCGGTGTACAAAGCCTGACCGCTCTCAACATCACCTCCCACTACACTCTCCTCATCAGTACTTGACCGCCTACTGGAAGGAGGGGATTTCTGCCCCTCCTCTTGGCTTCCCAGTAGCTGCTGACTGTCCTCAAGTAGTTTGTCCTCGCTATATAGTGGCGCAGAGCCCATAGCATATAGTACTTCTCTGGCTGAGGGAACCGAAAAGGACAGAGGCAGGTTGAGGACAGGTGAGGGCACTGGAGCTGCTCTGGGCACATGCCAACTAAGGGTTGTGTCTGACGAACCCACCGACTCTTGGCTGGGGGTTTCAGATGTCATCTGGGAGGAAGTGGATGACCGAGTCAACCATTCAAGAACATCTGGGTTGGTGGTCAATACACGACCACTAGATGACACCGGTAGCTGTGGCCTCGCCGAGTGATCCCTAATGCCATGTCCCCTTCCTCTCCTGAGACCTGTGCCTATTCCAAAAACATTTGTGCCACTGCCCCTCCCCTGTGAAGGGTCTGTCACATACTGTTTGATAAAAAAATTTAAATAAAAGGAAATTAAGAATCCCCCCAAAAAATATACTTTGCTCACTGCCTTGCACAATTGCTTAACTATTTCTTTAAGAAATACCGTCATCCACAGAGTGGGTTAACAATGGATTGCTGAACTGCAGTACAATGGGTTACTGCACAGCACTACACACTATGTAACGATTTTCTTTTTCTTTGGCGACTGACGCTGCAAATAGTTATTTGAAATGAACAACCCCACAAACACGGATTCACAGTTTTTTGGAACAGTCGACTTCACTGACTAAGTTCGCACTATATCACGCTTTTCTGTTTGGAAGGCGAATAACGCCGCAAATAGTTATTTAAAACTAACAACCCCACAAACATGGATTCCCGTTTTTTTTTAGGCAAGTCAAGTTCACTGACTACGTTCGCACTATATCACGCTTTTCTGTTTGGATGGCGAAGAACACCGCAAATAGTTATTTTAAATGAACAAACCCTCAAACACGGATTCACAGTTTTTTTGGCAATTCAACTACACTGACTACGTTAGCACAATATCACGCTTTTCTGTTTGGATGGCGAATAACGCCGCAAATAGTTATTTAAAACTAACAACCCCACAAACACGGATTCACAATTTTTTTGGCATGTCAACTTCACTGACTACGTTCGCACTATATCACGCTTTTCTGTTTGGATGGCGAATAACGCCGCAAATAGTTATTTTAAATGAACAAACCCTCAAACACGGATTCTATGTTTTTTTGGCAATTCAACTACGCTGACTAGGTTAACACAATATCACGCTTTTCTGTTTGAATGGCGAATAACGCCGCAAATAGTTATTTTAAATGAACAAACCCACAAACACGGATTCACAGTTTTTTTGGCAAATCAACTACACTGACTATGTTAGCACAATATTACGCTTTTCTGTTTGGATGGCGAATAACGCCGCAAATAGTTATTTAAAACTAACAACCCCACAAACACGGATTCACAATTTTTTTGGCATGTCAACTTCACTGACTACGTTCGCACTATATCACGCTTTTCTGTTTGGATGGCGAATAACGCCGCAAATAGTTATTTAAAACTAACAACCCCACAAACATGGATTCACAGTTTTTTTGGCAAGTCAAGTTCACTGACTAAGTTCGCACTATATCACGCTTTTCTGTTTGGATGGCGAATAACGCCGCAAATAGTTATTTTAAATGAACAAACCCACAAACATGGATTCACAGTTTTTTTGGCAAATCAACTTCACTGACTATGTTAGCACAATATAACGCTTTTCTGTTTGAATGTCGAATAACGCTGCAAATAGTTATTTAAAACTAACAACCCCACAAACACGGATTCACAGATTTTTTGGCAAGTCAACAACACTGAAGAATTTATCATGGCGCTTATATATGGCGCTTGTCTATTTGTATGGCGAATAACGCCACAACTATTTCTTTCACATTTACAAGGTGCCAATCATGGATTATATATGTTTTTTCCCAAACACAACCCAAAATTTATTTTTTTTAATTTTTTTTACTATTATTTTTTTATTTTTATTTAATTTTTTTTATTATTATTTTTTTTATGTACCCCAAACAAGGCTCTGACCCTCTTACTGCAATGCAAAAAGCGACACTAGTGGTGCTTCTTTGAATAAAGCACCCCAAAACAGCCTTTAGAACAGAGTGCCGTTTTAACCCCAATCCCCACTCACTGCTGCTCAGTGTACCAGAATAGCGATTTCACTGCCTGGTTTTCTGTCTATAAATCATCCCTCTCCTATCCCTGCAATTCAGATTATCTATCAATGATCTCCTCATTTCTTTTCTTTAGTTTTTCTTTCACTTGCCTTTTCTCTCCTGACGTCTGTCTCTGGTCTAAAATCAATAGCAAATGGCAGATTCCACCGCTGCAGAGCTATTTATAAGGCTGTGACATCACAGGACCTGGCTGGCTGCTAATTGGCTACATGTCTGCATGTGATCACATTTGTGGGTGTTTACTTCTTTGTCCCAGAAATCCTTCCCCCATGTCATGCCATGTGCTTGCAGCCATTTTAGGAAAAAAGAAAAAGATTTGTTACTATGAATCGCCATGAAATTCGCTTTTTTTGCGAATCGAATTTTCCATGAAATTCGTAACGAATTCCACTTCGTCAGCTTTGATTCGCTCATCTCTATTCATGGGCCATGCCAACTAATTGTGGTGTCAGAGGAACTCACCGATTCCGGGCTGTGTGTATCTGTTGTCACCTGAGATGATGTTGAAGAGTGAGTCAACCATTCCAGTACAGCTGGATTGTTGGTCAAAACACGACCACTGGATGACATTGGCAGCTCCACTGATACCACCACGCCTTCTTCTGCTGCTACTTGTGCCAGGTACAGGCAACTGTCTATTGGCTATAGTGTACAGTACCTGCATCAGTAGTGTAACAGATGAAGTATGAATGGCACAGCAGATAGACTAGAAAAATGCACCTATATATTACACTGCCTGTTGTCAATGAGTCTAATACACCGTATGTCCAAATGAATTCCCAATGGTTCAGTAGATTAACTAGGTAAATGCACCTAAATTAGACTGGCTATTGAGAGTAAGCGTAATTCACAGTCACTCTATGTATAACACAACAGATCAAGTATAAATAGCCCAGATGAAATATATAAATCTGCCTATATTACACTGCCTGTTGACAATGAGTTTGATGTACCCTGGGGTGAATTGGCCATAGACCTTACAGGGAAATTTCACGGTGGGTCGAGGAATAATTTAGGAATAATCGATTTGTTACATTGAAGTGCAGTTGTTGTGAATTGATGTTTTCCTGAAATGTGGATCAAATTCAATTTGTTTCACTTTGATTTGCTCGAAACTAGCTATTATTATATTATTAAAGGAGTTATCCAAGACTAATACAGACCTCCCAGAGTGTCCAACCTGCCATGGTGATCATCCTTACCTGGTCCCTGCCACAGAGTTTGCTTTCTGTTCCTCCTGGGCAGGCTCTTAATCTCTCTGCAGCACTAAAAACAACATCTGTTTATGTGGGGGCACATAACCACTGAGGAAGAGTCGGCCCAGGGGCGACAGAGACTAAATCCAGTGGCATGAACCAGGTAATTACAATCACCACTTAGGTCGGCCACACTGGGAGGTCTTTATTAGTCTAGGATATCTCCTTTAATTATGAAAATATTGCTTCCTTTAGGTACTAAACATACATATATGCTGAATATATGATCACAATAGAAAATTTTAAGCAAATATATTCTTTATAATCAGTGAAACATTCTAGATTGTAATTTTCTCAGTAAGGCATAGGATTATTGTATAAATTATGGCTGCCTAAGTGACAGGAAATTTCCGAAATGATATCGCACATAGTAAAACAGTTCTACAACTATACTATTCACAAAGATTTTCCCTTATAACTAGTATATACAATGTCATTATTAACAGACTGAGAACTGCAGTATTCTGTATATAGCTGTATTTACACCTTCTGTGCTGATATTGCATTTAAATGTGAGAAATAATCTCACACTATGCTGTGCCTATAAATAGGATTTTAATCAGAGGACATATTACTACATATTTAGTGTGAGTCACATATAAAGCAAACAAAACACTTGGCAAAAAGCAGCACTGAAATCTGTTCTCGTATTAGATATAGTCGATACTTGACCTACAAATATGATTGAATTCTTATAGTAAAGTGTAGTATGTTACATTCATTTGTAATACAGTTAACACAGTTTCTACCATTGTATTATAAAATAAATGGAATAAAAAATGAATCACAAATTGCAACACCAAAAAGGAAAAGTCGTGAATTTATGGAAATCACAAGATCAGTAGAAATGTTAATATTATGCTGTTTGCACTTGGGCACGCAAATCATCAAGTTTCGTTGTTGGCAGCTCAATTGGCTTTTCAATTGCCAACCAATGATGTCCCAGATGTGCTTGATATGAGACAAGCCTGGATTTGCTGAAGGCCATTGTAGCACGCTTAGGCCACACAGGCTGCTCACAGTAACATGAGCAACATGTGTCCTGGCATTGTCCAGCTGAAAAACGGCTCCTGGGACAATGATAATTGGTCATACCACTGGTTCTGTGACCAAAGCAATGTACGGTAATTGGATTTGTTAGCGTACCTAAAATGAAGACTACTGGCTACATACCTTATGCCACCCCATTCCTTTAATTCCAGGAGTAGGACTGGTGTAACGTTCCCTTGTGAAGGTCTCTTCTTGGTGTTGTCCATGTGGCCTCCAGACCAATCTCAAGCTATAATCGCATCTGAGACAAAAACATGGCTCATTGCTGATAAGGATAGAGTCTAGATCTCCATTCCAGGATTCATTACCATTTTGCTGGCACCATGATAGACTTTGAGAACTGTAGCATGAGGTCAGTGGAAACACATGTATCTGGACATCTGGCTAATAGGCCAATGTCAAGCAAACACTTTCTGATAGACTGTGTAGACACTGTTTTTCACCCTTGGCTTGGGATGTGAATTCCAATTTCATTTGCAGTACAATGTCTCTATGTTCCAGACAATATTTCAGTGCAGAAGATTGCCTCTGTCTACCTTACTGTTATTCTAGTTCATTATTGGTTCCCCAACCACTGGGACACACAGCATTGAACAGTGCTGACATCTCAGCTTAGGCACATAGCGATCTGCTGGAGTGATAAAACAAGGCCTCACAGTTCAAAGATTCTGCTCCTCTACATCCACACTGCAAAAAAATAGAACATGTTCTATTTTTTTTTTTGCATTGCGGAGGCACAGACAGAAACACCATCCGTGCCTCCGTTCCGCATCGCATCTCCCGGATTGTGGACCCATTCAAGTGAATGGGTCCGCATCCGTGATGCGGAGTGCATACGGCCGGTGCTCGTGTATTGCGGACCTGCCATATGCGGGCCACAATACGGCCACGGGCCACGGCTGTGTGCATGGGCCTAAGACTGTTTCCTTTTATATCTACCATGCTATGATATGATTGCTTGAAGTTACATGCTCAAAGCCTTGGACAGCACTAATGAGAGAGTTATAATCCCAACATTTTCAATTCTGATTTGCTATTTTATCATAGATACCTTCTGTATTCAAATTACCATCCATATGACAAGCTCCGATACAGAATCCTAGGCCTCTAAGCACCAGCTTTCATTTCTATTATGTCTGCATGAACGGGGGCATTGTTGATGAGAGCCCTCTCTGGTATGGGCCACTTCCTGGCTGCCATTATCTGTGAGAGCACTCTCTGGCTGGCAATTGGTATGAGAACACTGGCTGGCATTGTGTATGGGCACTCTCTAGCAGACACTATTCCTGGGGCCACTGTGGCAAACCTGATTTCTGAGGGCACTACACAGGGTATTCCATAAATGACTAAAACGTATGGGTCCCTCAGTTATCAAGGGTAGAGTACAGTTGTTTTATCCTGTGGACCATGGTGTAAAACAAAAACGAACATTAATATTATATTTTTTATGCTTAATAGCCACCTACTGACATTTTTGATTGCATGTGCTGGTTCTCGGTCTGCAGAGGTGTCTGTTTGGTGTTTCAGCAGTGGAGTAGGTAAGTACTTCACTGTGTCTAAGAATGATCTGTTGCTAACAGCTACTATTCTCCGAGCAACTTTTGGTTCTATGGGTGGAATTTGAGGAACCTTGATTCAACACCATTTAACCATTTGAATGCTGTAGTATGATCAAACTCCCCATATACTCCCTCTTTCAATTGGGTCACTGGGTTTCCCTGTGATGAAAACCTGGAGTCCTTCTGCAATTAAACAAGGGAGCCTAAAAAAACATCCCAGGGCTGTCCATGCATAAAGCTTGAACTGAGGGTACACTAAAATTGCACTGTTAAAAAATAATTTATGACTTACACAGAATTGATGTGTACCCTCAAACCTGCAAAACAATACAATGTTTTCCTCATCAAAAAAGGTGTCATACTGCCAAATCAAGGGGAAAATAAAAAAGATATGGACGTTGAGATGAAGAGAGACAAAAAAATGAAAACAATATTATTGGTCATTAAGGTCAGGTCATTGAGGGGTAAACACGCAATATGCAGTATTACCATCCTGTACAGAGTTTGCTTTCTTAGACTTTGTGCATAATGGCTCATGTTCCAGAATTTAAGCAGAACGTAAGTGAGCCAGGGATGCATATTGACATCAAATCTCTATTACCTGCTGACACTATCCAAAGCAGTAATCTATTCCACTCAGCAATGTGATTTGATTGACCATCGGCAAATTAGACAAATGTAAGAAAATGTTTGATTGATTTCTATGCGCTAGTCTATTAAGGCTGAAAATGATGTCACTCTCGCTGTAGCAGGTGTTAACCCTTTACGTTCTCAGCTGCTAACTTAACAGCATGTGTCCTGTTCTATGCAATTTTCAGTCACAGACAACTGTAAAAAATCCAGTAGCTCCCAGTGCAACCATTTTCCTATTAGAAAGCATATAAATATTTCATTACAGCTCTTTGTGACTGAAAAAGAAGAAAGTTTGAGAGTTCTCTGATGTTTGGGGAACAGCTTTAGTAATTCTTGGCAGTAATGAGAAAATATATATTTCATGGCTATTTGAAAAGTAGTACAGTAGATGATTTTGAACAAGGAATATAATGTTCTACTGTGTGTGGGTTGTTGAATTTCATCCTGCTTTCTGAACAGCAAAATGTTGGCTAAAGCTTCAAACTATGGTAATGCATGCAAATAAAATGACAACTAAAATAGATGAAAAAATATTAAAACTAAACATTTTAAAACTGTGCCATAACTGTAAGTATAGGAACAAACACAAAATTCAGGAAAAAGTTTATATTACACAGAGTCCTACATGGAAAACTTTTTAGTATACAGATGACTTATTTGCTAGACTAGTAGTTAGGGATAATTGCACATTTGCGTTTGGTAATTCCGGTAGTCTGTTCCAGCAGGAAATGCCTGTATGTGGGTAAGTAGAAAACAGAGGGTGGTTATTAATGGTACACACTCAGATTGGGTCACTGTCACTATTGAGGTATCACATGGGTCAGTATTGGGCCCTATTCTCTTCAATATTTTTTATTTATGATCTTAAAAAAGGCTTGCACAGTAAAATATCAACTTTTGCAGATGACACTAAACTGTGTAAAGTAATTAACACGGACAGTATACTGCTGCAGATGGATTTGGATAGATTGGAGGTGTGGGCAGAAACGTGGCAGATGATGTTAAACACTGACAAATGTAAGGTTATGCACATGGGAAGGAAAGGAAAGTCACCAGTACAAACTAAATGGTAAAACACTGGGTAATACTGACATGGAAAAGAACTTAGGAATTGTAATGAACAGCAAACTAAGCTGTAGAAACCGGTGTCAGGCAGATACTGCAAGGCCAATAAGATAATGGGTTGCATAAACAGGGACCTTGATTCATGTGATGAGAACATAGTCCTGCCACTTTACAAATCACTAGTCAGACCACACATGGAGTACTATGTACAGTTTTAAGCTCCTATGAACAAGCTAGACATAGCAGAGAGGGTTCAGAGGAGGGTAACTAAAGTAATAACTGGAATGGGTGGACTACAGTACCCATAAAGATTATCAAACAAGCATAGGAATCTTTACTGTAAGAGCAGTGCGACTATGAAACTCTCTACTGGAAGAGGTGGTGATGGTGAGTTCATTAACCCTTTCAGTACCGGGCCACTTTTCACCTCAAATCCCAGGCCGTTTTTTGCAAATCTGACATGTGTCACTTTATGTGGTAATAACTTTGGAACGCTTTTACTTATCCAGGCCATTCTAAGATTGTTTTCTCGTCACATATTGTGCTTCACGGTAGTAGTAAATTTGTGGCAAAATATTTCATTTTTATTTATAAAAAAAATACCAAATTTACCAAAAATTTGGAAAAATTTGCAAATTTCAAAATTTCAGTTTATCTGCTTTCAAAATACATAATAATACCTCCAAAAATAGTTATTATTTTACATTCCCCATATGTATACTTTATGTTGGCATCATTTTATAAATGTCATTTTACTTTTTTGGGACGTTAGAAAGCTTAGAAGTTTAGAAGCCATTTTTCAAATTTTCAACAAAATTTCCAAAACCATTTTTTTAAGCACCAATTCAGATATAAAGTGATTTTGAGGGGCTTACATAATGGAAACCACCCAAAAATGACCCCATTTTAGAAACTACACCCCTCAAATTATAAAAAAAACTGTTGTTACAAACTTTGTTAACCCTTGAGGTGTTCCACAAGAATTAATGGAAAATGAAGGTAAAATTTCAAAATTTCACTTTTTTGGAAGATTATTCATGTTAATAATTTTTTTCTTGCAAAACAACAAGGGTTAACAGCAAACTAAACCTCAATATACATTACTCTGATTCTGCAGTTTACAGAAATACCCCATATGTGGTGGTAAACGTCTCTCTGGGTTTGTGGCAGTGGTCAGAAGGAAAGGAGCGCCATATGGATTTTGGAGGCAGATTTTGCTAGAATGGTTTTTAGGCACCATTTTGTAATTGAGAGACCCTGACATACCCCTACAGTGGAAACCCTCAAAAAGTGACCCCATTTTGGAAACTACACCCTTCAAAGAATATATTAAGGGGGGTACTGGCCACTTTGACCCCCTAAGCGTTTTATGGAATTTGGAAACACTTGGCTGTGAAAATGAAAAGTTTCATTTCTTCCAATAAAAATGTTGCTTTAGCCCCAAATTTTTCATATTCACAAGGGGTAACAGGAGAAAGGCACCCCATAATTTGTTCCCCATTTTCTCCTGAATACGGCAACACCCCATATGTGGTGGTAAACTGCTGTGGGGGTACATGGCAGGGCTCAGAACAGAAGGAGCGCCATATGGATTTTGCAGCAGAGATTTTGATGGATTGGTTTGCGGGAGCCATTGATTTTTATTTTTTTGAGTTATTGTCTTATGTTTATTTACAAATGGTCTGTGACCAATGATAGCCTAACTTGCACCTATGTCACTCTTAATTGATAAGACATAGCTTTTATTTTTCCTTTTAAAATGTAATTTACATGTGCGATAACTACTAAATTAAAAATAGCAGTGTGCTGGCTTTTTCCAAAGATTCAACCTGTGAATCTATATATTTCTATATTCTGAATGGTTGGCAGGCTGGTAGTCGCGCGCTGGCTCCAAGCTTTTGCCGTCTGCTCTATCCCTACTCAGATTCTATATATATATCGCCTGCTCACTGACACTTAAAATAAGACCCTCAAACGCTGCCCCCGACATGTTTCGCCACATACGTAGCGTCCTCAGGGGTATCGGGCAGTGTCTGTTTGTGGGCGTTGCCCAGGCTTTTTAAAGCCTCCTTTTTCTGGTCATCATACCTTCTGACCAATGATTACTTCCTTACCCTCCTACTCAATCTTCCCCATCTTATCATTCGCCACCTTTATATGACGTACCTTCATTTGTATGCATCGCATCCCCCTTCCCTCTAAAAGAAAGCCTGGTACATAGCCATTTCCAATGGAGAGCATCTTCTTATAATAATAAAAAAACCTGGCTGTCAACAGTGGGATCATACCCCTGTGGAGATTGCATTTTTTGCAAGAGGATGCAGCCATTAAAAGAATTTGTAAACCCAGCAGATGGGAAAAAATATCAGATAAAACAATTTATCAATTGTAAAACAACAGGAGTTGTATATGCTATCCAATGCGGATGTCCAAAGTTATACATTGGAAAAACCACCCAAGAACTTAGAAGGAGAATATCGAAACATTTGAGCAGTATAAATACGGATGGTGATACGACACTGTCAAGACATATTCAAACTGTACATAAAGGAGATGACAGTACATTAAAAATTTGGGGTATTGTGAAAATCTCAGCAGGCCCCAGACAAGGGAATATAGATAAAAAACTACAGCAAGAAGAAGCACGGTGGCTTTACCGTTTAAAAAGCTTATCTCCACTAGGTCTAAATGAAGGATTCACATATGTATCATTTTTATAAAAAGCTGCATAATTTAGAAACGTAAAATCTAGTGAGACAGAAATAATAAATAAATGTGAGAATGATAAACAAAGTTGCCCAAACAAGAAAAAGGATAAAAATTAAAATTAAATTAAAATAAATAAAATAAAATAAATAAATAAAAAAGATCCTAAGATCCCTAAGATCCTTAAAACCTCCCTCCTCCCCCCCCACCCCCCCTCCCCTCAATTTTAATTGGTTATTGGAGATAGGTTGATGGGTAGAACAAGTAGATCTAGGACACTTATATAGTCTAAGTCCAAGCGCATGAGCAATAGGAGAGTTGGGAATTCAGTCTAAGATCTAGTGCATGAGCAATAAGGGAGCTATGAATGAAAATCTAGTTTAAGTTCTAGCGCATGAGCAAAGAACAAGTATGGGAAAATAGACTATCAGCTCGCGCATGCGCGAGATTCTGACTGGTCTCGCGGGAGTACGAGCATGGAGGAGAGGGGAGAGGGGAGAGGGAAGGGGATGCGATGCATACAAATGAAGGTACGTCATATAAAGGTGGCGAATGATAAGATGGGGAAGATTGAGTAGGAGGGAAAGGAAGTAATCATTGGTCAGAAGGTATGATGACCAGAAAAGGGAGGCTTTAAAAAGCCTGGGCAACGCCCACAAACAGACACTGCCCGATACCCCTGAGGACGCTACGTATGTGGCGAAACATGTCGGGGGACAGCGTTTGAGGGTCTTATTTTAAGTGTCAGTGAGCAGGCGATATATATATAGAATCTGAGTAGGGATAGAGCAGACGGCAAAAGCTTGGAGCCAGCGCGCGGCTACCAGCCTGCCAACCATTCAGAATATAGAAATATATAGATTCACAGGTTGAATCTTTGGAAATAGCCAGCACACTGCTATTTTTAATTTAGTAGTTATCGCACATGTAAATTACATTTTAAAAGGAAAAATAAAAGCTATGTCTTATCAATTAAGAGTGACATAGGTGCAAGTTAGGCTATCATTGGTCACAGACCATTTGTAAATAAAGATTATTATTAAGCCTTCACCTCTGTCAGGGTTCATAGGTTGTTATATATTGTCTTATGTGGGGGCTCATTTTTTGCAGGACGAGGTGACGTTTTCATTGGTACCATTTTGGGGCACATAAGACTTTTTGATCGCCTGCTATTACACTTTTTGTGAGGCAAGGTGAAAAAAAATGGCTGTTATGGCATAGTTTTTAAAAATAAAATTTACAGCATTCACCTGGGGGGCCATCTCATGTAATATTTTTATAGAGCAGGTTGTTACGGATGCAACGATACCCAATATGTGTAACTTTTTTATTTTTGGAAAGTTTTACACATTAGATGCATTTTTGAACAGAATAAAATCTTTTTTTTGTGTTGCCATTTTAAAAGAGCCATATTTTTTTAAGTTTTCAGGCGATTGTCTCAGGTAGGGTATCGTTTTTGCAGGACAAGATGACGGTTTTATTGGTACCATTTTGGGGTAAATACGCCTTTTTGATCGCCTGCTATTACACTTTTTGTAAGGGAAGGTGACCAAAAAATGTCTGTTTTGGCACGTTTTTTTTTTCAGCATTCGCCTAGGGGGCCATCTCATGTAATATTTTTATAGAGCAGGTTGTTACAGATGCGGCGGTACCCAATATGTGTAACTTTTTTATTTTTGGAACGTATTACACATTAGATTTCTTTTTGAACAGAATAAAATCTGTTTTTTGTGTTGCCATTTTCAGAGAGCCATATTTTTTTTATTTTTCGGGCGATTGTCTCAGGTAGGGTATCATTTTTGCGGGACAAGATGGCGGTTTGATTGGTACCATTTTGGGATAAATCCGCCTTTTTGATCGCCTGCTATTACACTTTTTGTAAGAGAAGGTGACCAAAAAATGTCTGTTTTGGCACTTTTTTTTTTCGGTGTTCACCTGGCGGGGTGGATGACGTGATATTTTTATAGAGCCGGTCGATACGGACGCTGCAATACCTAATATGTTTATCTTTCTTTTTTTACCTTTTTTTTACAATTTTTTTTAACTTTTTTTTTTTGGAAAATGGCTTTTTTTTTTACTTGAAACTTTTATTATTATTTTTTTTTTAGGAAACTTTATTTTTTAACTTTTTTTTCCACTTTAACTTTTGGGGGTCTGATCCCCTTTACAATGCATTACAATACTATTGCGACCTGATGCCCCCCCCCCCGCTCGCCATCCTGAAGTCCTTTCACTCCCGCACACCGCATGTGCCGCGGCACATGAAGGGTTAATGCGCCGGCATTGGTGTTTTCACCGATGCTGGCGCATTCAGCAGGGGTCCAGCACTTGGGCACAGCCGGACCCCAGCCGCTGATCGGGCGGGCGCAGGACATGTACATGTACGGCGCTGGGACTTGCGGCAGTCATTTTTGCGCCATACATGTACGCCGCTGGGAGTGTAAGGGTTAAAAGAGTTCAAGAGGGGCATGGATGCATTTCTGGAGTGTTGTCAGAGTTCGGGGGTATGTGCAGCCCTGAACTCAACCCCACCACTGACCCTGACTACTTACACGACCCATGCTAGGCAATGGCTTACAACTTGTCAACAGTCCCTAGCCTAGGTACGTGCTGGGGTGTACAGGGAGGGGGAACAATCAGAGAAAACAATAAACAAAGACAGAACTCACACAATATAAGAAAGTCGAAGTCAAACCAGGAAGTTACGTCAAAAACCAGGGGAACAAACAGGAGCAAAGTCCAAAACACAAGCCGAGGTCAAAGCTGAGAGGGAACGAAGTACAAGAGGATGAGACGCGGACGAAGTCAAATTCACAAGCTGATGTCAAAGCACAATAGTCACAGCAGTTCACAATCGCGGGTACTGGTAATAAGACCAATCACAGGCAACCTGTGGCCAGCAGGCTGCCTGTTAAATAGGCCCTCAGGTGGATCATGTGACATGGTGAGCGCTGGCCTATCCATGCACGCACTCACCTGCCCTGCCTGTACAACGCTAAGGGGCGGCCGTCCGCCGGGAAGCGTACGCTGTGGAGTTCGCCCCGCCTTCTGTACACCAGTAGAGAGCGAATGTACACTGGGAAGCATATGCTGTCGGGTTCACCTCGCTCACTGTACACGAGTAGGGAGCGGACGTATGCTGGGAAGCGTACACTGTCGGGTAAACTCCTCTCCCTGATCTCCACGGGAATGGGGACGCCAGCCGCATCCTCGTTTGGAGCTAGGCATGGGAGATTAGCGGTGCAGCAAGGATGGAGCGCGTCGCCGGCTCCCCATGACGAGTGTAATATAATTACTGGTTATAGTTAGATTTCTGGAACGGGACATTGACTCATGGAGTTATTCTGATTGCCTGATTGGAGTCAGGAAGGAATTTTTTCCCCTAAAATGAGTAAAATTGGCATTCACTTCATGTTTTTTTTTACCTTCCTTTGGATCAACTTGCAGGATAACAAGCTGAACTAGATGGCCAGTAGAGATGAGCGAATCATCCAAAATTCGCTTTGCCGAATATTCGCCGAATTCCTGACAAGATTCGTTCTGACAAAACATTGTTTTGCGAACATTCCTGCACAAATTACGAACGTATAGTCAGCGTAGTTAAAAGTACGCAATACGTAAGCATTAGCATACAAAAGTGCGTACGAATCTTTAGCGTACTATTGACACGCGAATGCGTCATACGCACGAGGCTAGGCCGTGGCATACAGTCTTTAGAGGCAGTCCATATGAGGTAGAAAAATAAGGTGCTCACTGCTAGCTATCCAGCTAAGTGCATAATTTACTAAAAACACCGTACAATAAGTGCATAATAGGACACATACATTGCAGTACCTGAAAAAGAATACACACAATGGGCTAAAGTGCTGAACCAGTAAAAACAGTGTAGCTAAAATACAGCAAATACATAAGTATGCAAACATTTTAGTGCAATCAATTTCACATTTGCAAGCATAAAAGTCTCAGATATACGTTTGAGTCTCTTCTTATAGCCCCTAATTGGCATGATAAAACACTGTCTGGAACACATAGTCCAAAATTCAATTGTAATCCACGTGAGGCAATATTGTAATCCAAACAGGTAATGTGTAATCCATGGATAATAGAAAATAGCAGCAAATAGAGAACCTTTTTGCAAAGGGGGCTCCCAAATAACCTGAGAAGGGGGGGGAGGAAAATAGGCGTGCGTAGGCGCGACTGGGACTTTTCTGCAGAATGGGGGGAGTTCTGACATCCATGTCCATCTGGGTTAGAGTCAAACGGGGGCAATACAAACAAACAAACATAAAAAGTGCCAACTAGCTCTCACCCGTCAGGTGCAGTCCATGGTGTGGCTCCCATAGATCCTCCAGAGGTGTCCTTCACTCAGCCAGTAGTTGGGTTCCCCAGATGAGGGAACTGAAGTCCTCCTCGCTGGAACTGCTGAATGACATCAGAGGACGCTCTTGCCTCTTGTAGGCCACGCTCGCTGCCATAGTAGAACTCCAGTGCCCTCTTCTTCCGGAAGTAGGACTTGACTGGGTGCGGGTGGTGGTCACACTGGTGAGCGCTGCAGCCATTTGAGCTTTTCCAGTTTCTCCTGCCAGGACAGCAGGGGTAAGGACTTCCGGCTGCAACGGTTCCAGCAAGGTTGCATCCAGGGAAGTAGCCCCAGCTTCCCTGGCTGCTGCTGGCTTCATCTTCCACGGCAGCTGGTATTGGTGGATCACCATGGATTGGAAGGTAAAAAATGAAGTTGTCAGCTGACCCAGCTGAAAGGACTGTGGTGGTGGTGGTGCTGGCAGTCCAGGAATCAGAGGCTCCGGCTGTGGCTTTTCCCTGAACCGGAGGATGCCATCTGGGGACTCCTGAAGGCAGCACAAGCGTCCTGGACCTGGTGGTTCATCTGGCCACACTTCAAGTTCTGTTGTAGGTACCAGGGGCTTAGAAAGGAGAGTAACCCCGGTTGCAAAGGGGCCTTTCAGGGATGCCATGGGGGTGTACTCCACCTGATCCCCCACGTACAGGCTATGACAAGGTTGTGGCAGGTACGACCGTTTCACCGACCTGCGGCCCACAAAATACTCCTTTCCGTTCTCGTCGTCTGCCAGGAAGCCAGACCCTCTCCCAGTGGAAAACCACAGGACCGTTCCCTTTCAGCGTTGCAATGCAGGATCTCCTGTCCTAGGGTGGTCCATTACCTGGATGACCCAGTCCTCCAGGGCATTTTTATAGTCCCAGAGGTTCTGCGCATGGGCCGTCACCGATGGTGGCACAATCGGGTACTGCCTTATGGAAGGTGTTGTCGTGGATCTCCTCCTGGGCGGCGAAGTGGACACTCCAGCTACAGCAGACGCACTAGCCTCCTGGCGATGAAGAACCGCCTCACGATGCGCAGCTAACTCCGCAGGCAGTAAGGAGAATAAGGGCACGGTAGGTGGGTTACTTGCCTTCAGTTCAGAGCGTGACACCCTGATGTCTGGAGCAGGTGGTGTTTCAGGGAACTCGTCCGCCAAAAGCCATCTGGTTCCAGTTGGGAAGCAACTCCTTAGCCATGCTTGCTACTTGCTAAGTGTTCAGCGCTGGTCTAAACTGGTTCAGAGGAGGGTGGAGTACTGAGGGAGGAGTCTTCACTCCCTATACGTGGGCCGGGCTGGTTTTTTCTAGTTCTGAGGGGGCGTATCTTCACTTTCCCGCTCTTGCGGGGGTGTATCATCAATTTCCCGCCTCACGCAGAATGCGAACGTTTCAGATATTTCATACGTATTGTACGTATTGTTAGCGTTCAAAATTTTGCGAAGATTTACGAATAATACAAAGCAAATCCGAAAAAATCCAGATTCGCTTCGGTGGAGAATATTTCCAAGATTCGATACGAATCTACGAAGTGGCGAATAGATTCGCTCATCTCTAATGGCCAGATGTCTTTCTTCAGCATAAAAAAACTATTGGGGTAATTTACTATCCAGACGTACGCTTATATTAGGTGTATTTCTGGTGCAGATTGAGGCGCAAAGGTGTTTGCGCCACAATCTGTGACTTTTCCCTGCTCACGCCAGGTCTTAAAAAGTGGGTGAGGCATGGATGGGGCAGGAAATGGGACAGGCGGCAGGCCCCTCTCATTAATCATTTTCTACATTTATTTTCGGCATAGACAATGGTCTAAATGTAAGCCAGCATTTGAACTAGCTCTGGATACACCAAAGTTATGTTGAGGCTGGCGCCTCTTCATAACTTCAGCGGATCCACCACCAGCTATAGGGGTTATTAAGATCAGAGTCTTATTAAATGACCCTATATGTTACTATGTAACCATAAAAAACAGTATTGAAATAATACATTGCTATAAGGGTGAGCAGGAAAACTTCTCATTCAGGACTTCTCAAATGAAAAGGTTCCTTCTACCTCTGGCCTGCCTCTATATCCACTTTCCAAATTCTTCATGCATCCCAGATTCCATCGTAGCCCCTAGCACTTAAGAGGGTTGTCTCAAATAGCATTTATCATGTAGACAAAGTTAATACAAGGCACTTACTAATGTATTGTGATTGTCCATATTGCCTGCTTAACTGGCTTAATTCATTTTCCCATCACATTATACACTGATCGTTTTTAGGGATTACAGCCACCGCTGCAGCATAGATATGAGGTGGCCAGGAAGGATGTTGCTGTGCTTGCGTGTCTATGCACGCTCCCACAGCCCCGACAAGCAGAAAAGCCAGCACTTTTTTCTATAGTGTGTATGCTTGGCCTCTGCTGCTCTTTTAGCAACTACTTAGGTAGAAATACATAAAGCCAAAAACAATAACAAAATACTAATAGGAGTTTATTATAAACCACCTAATATACAAGAGTCCACAGAAAATCTACTTCTAAACAAATAGATGAGACGGCAAATCATAATGAAGTCATTATTATGGGGGACTTCAACTACCCAGATATAGACTGGGAAACTGAAACCTGTATACTGTATCTCATAAAGGAAACAGGTTCTTGGCAATAACTAAAGACAATTACCTTTCCCAAATGGTTTAGGACCCGACTATAGGGACGGCCATACTGGACTTAGTATTAACCAATAGACCTGACAGAACAACAGATGTGCAGGTCGGGGGACATCTGGGAAACTGTGACCATAAAATAATAACCTTCCAACTGTCATTCAAAAGAGTGTTTCTTCAGGAAGGAACAAAAATACCAAACTTCAAAAAAGCAAAATTTAGCCAACTAAGAGAGGCTATAGGCCTAACTAACTGGGATAAAAATACAGCCACAAAATGGGATATTTTTAAAAGCATCCTAATATCTAATTGTGAGAGGTACATACCTTATGGGAATGAAAGGTTAAGAAACAAGAAAAAACCAATGCGGATAAATAGAACTGTAAAGAAAGCAATAAATGACAAAAAGAAAGCATTCAAATCACTAAAACAGGAGGGGAGCGAGGAAGCATTGAAAAACTATAAGAAAAAAATGGAATATGTAAAAGACAAATCAAAACAGCCAAACTAGAGACCGAGAGATTAATCGCCAAAGAGAGTAAAACTAACCCTAAAATGTTCTTCAATTATTTAAATGGTAAAAAGTATAAA
>ONZH01008428.1:0-38861 GCA_900303285.1 Rhinella marina
ATGTGACCCAGTAAGTTGCGAGATTAAGCTAGGGAGCGAAACTCTGCGGTGTTCCACTGCTCCCTCATCAGGATGTACAGTGTCACCCTGCCCAAGACCATGGCCTCTGCCCCCTACACTACTTGAACGCCCACGCCCTCGTCCTCGACCCTTAGCCCTTGGGTTCAACATTTTGTATATTCACCAAACTGTTGATTTAATATCTGAGGCCAAAACCGTATTCAGTAGACAGTAGAATTACTATCTGAGGCAAAAAAATGTAGTCTTTAGACTCCAGCTATTGTACCGCAAACCACTCAATTTTGCACTGGACAGTAGTTTATATAACTGAGAATAAAAACGTATTCTCTAGACTGCGGCTAGTCTATCGCACACCTCACAATTGTTCACTGGACTGTAGTTTATATAATTGAGTGAAAAAAAATATTCTCTAGACTGCAGCAAGTGTATCGCACACCTCACAATTGTTCACTGGACTGTAGTTTATATAATTGAGTGAAAAAAATTATTCTCTAGACTGCGGCAAGTGTATCACACACCTCACAATTGTTCACTGGACTGTAGTTTATATAATTAAGTGAAAAAAATTATTCTCTAGATTGTGGCTAGTGTATCACACAACTCACAGTTGTTCACTGGACTGTAGTTTATATAACTGAGTGAAAAATGTATTCTCTAGACTGCGGCTAGGGTACCGCACACCTCACAATTGTTCACTGGACTGTAGTTTATATAATTGAGTGAAAAAAATTATTCTCTAGACTGCGGCTAGTTATCACACACCTCACAATTGTTCACTGGACTGTAGTTTATATAATTGAGTGAAAAAAATTATTCTCTAGACTGCGGCAAGTGTATCGCACACCTCACAATTGTTCACTGGACTGTAGTTTATATAACTGAGTGACAAAACGTATTCCCTAGACTGCACTACAGATCCCAGCAAGCCAAGGTACAGCAGCAACAAAAATGAGTACTGAGAGGACATTGGGCAATTTCATTGGGGTCTGTGTGGACCATGTGCTGTCCCCTTTCTGCCACCAGTGCACAGTGTGCAGGAAAGATGGCGGTAGCTGCACTACAAGTCCCAGCCAGCAGCCGAGAGGAGGACAAAAAAAAAATGTCGCTGTAGCCCTTAGGAGGAGCGTTGGGTTCTTTGTAGATGATTCTTGCCTAACCAGATTCTAATTTCACGCCCTAACAGTGTGCAGCCAAGATGGCGGTAGCTGCACTACAAGTCCCAGCCAGCAGCCAGGAGGAGACCAAAAAAAAAACGTGCTTGTAGCCCTTAGAAGGGCTGTTGGGTTCTTTGTGGGTGATTCCTGCCTAACCAACAACTAAATTCAGGCCCTAACACTCTCCCTGACAGACAGCAGCTCTATCCCTAATCTCATGCAGACGGCGTATGACGCGAGCAGTGCGGGACCAGATTTTTATATTCCCAGGTCATCTGATCTGGCCAGCCAATCCCTGCTCTATCGACTTGTAGGGGCCCCACGTGATGCTAGGAGGTACCAAAGACTCTCCTGCATGTTGATTAGCTGAAAAAAGGCGGCTAACATGCAGGAAGAGGAAGTTGCCAATTCCTCGAGGATCGCGATATGCTCGTCCGAGTAGCGAGCATATGCGAATAACCTAATGCTCGAACGAGCACCAAGCTCGGACGAGCATGTTCGCTCATCTCTGATAGTAACATATTTTATAAGGCGGAAAAAAGACATCTGTCCACCAGTTCGGCCTGTTATCCTACAAGTTGATCCAGAGGAAGGCAAAAAAACCCTGCGAGTTAAAAGCCATTTTCCCCACTTTAGGGGAAAAAATTCCTTCCCGACTCCAATCAGGCAATCAGAATAACTCCCTGGATCAACAACCCAGTAACTATAACCTGTAAATATGTTACCCTCCAGAAATACATCCAGGCCCCTATTGAACTCTTTTAGTGAACTTACAATCACCACCTCCTCAGGCAGAGAGTTCCATAGTCTTACTGCTCTAAGTAAAGAATCCTCTTCTATTTTTGTGTACAAACCTTCTTTCCTCCAGACGCAGAGGATGTCCCCTCGTCACAGTCACAGTCCTGGGGATAAATAGATCATGGGAGAGATCTCTGTACTGACCCCTGATATATTTATACATAGTTATTAGATCTCCCCTCAGTCGACTTTTTTCTAAAGTGAATAACCCTAATTTTGATAATCTTTCTTGGTACTGTAGTCAACCCATTCCAGTTATTACTTTAGTTGCCCTCCTCTGAACCCTCTCCAGCTCTGCATTGTTCACAGTATCCCAGAACTGTACACAGTACTCCATGTGTGGTCTGACTAGTGATTTGTAAAGTGGCAGGACTATGTTCTCATCACGGGCATCTATGCCTCTTTTGATGCAACCCATTATCTTATTGGCCTTGGCAGCAGCTGTCTGACACTGGTTTCTGCAGCTTAATTTGCTGTTTACTAAAATTTCTAGGTCCTTTTCCATGTCAGTGTTACCCAGTGTTTTACTATTTAGTATGTACTGGTAACTTGCATTATTCCTTCCTATGTGCATAACCTTACATTTGTCATTGTTAAACCTCATCTGCCACTTCTCTGCCCGAGCCTCCAATCTATCCAGATCCATCTGTAGCAGTATACTATCATCTTCTGTGTTAATTACTTTACACAGTTTAGTGTCATCTGCAAAAATTACAAGATCATTAATAAATATATTTAAGAGAATGGGGCCCAATACTGACCCCTGTGGTACCCCACTAGTGACAGTGACCCAATCTGGGTATGTGCCGTTAATAACCACCCTCTGTTTTCTATCACTGAGCCAGTTACTTACCCACATACAGACATTTTCTCCCAGGCCTAGCATTCTCATTTTATATACTAACCTTTTATGCGGTACAGTGTCAAATGCTTTGGAGAAGTCCAGATATACGACATCCATTGATTCGCCGCGGTTAAGTCTAGAACTTACCTCCTCATAGTAACTGATTAAATTGGTTTAACATGACCGATCCCTCATGAAGCCATGCTAATATGGAGTTATTTGCTTATTTTCATTGAGGAACTCCAAGATAGCATCTCTTAGAAAACCTTCAAACAGTTTACCCACAATAGATGTTAAACTTACCAACCAATAGTTTCCGGGCTCTGTTTTTGGACCCTTTTTGAATATTGGCACCACATTTGTTATGTGCCAATCCTGTGGAACACTCCCCGTCAGTATAGAGTCCTTAAATATCAGAAATAAGGGTCTGTCGATGACATTACTTAATTCTTTTAGGATACAGGGGTGTATGCCATCCGGTCCTGGCGATTTGTCTTCCTGGGTCAGACAGGGCACTTTTAATGGGGAATTTACTTTTATATGTTGCATTTCATCTGACAGTTTATTTTCCTCAGTGAATACAGTGGAGGAAAAAAAACATTCAGTAGCTTTGCTTTCTCATCGCTCTCTGCAACTCCCCCCTCACATCTGCTGTTCTGTCAGGTCTATTGGTTAATACTAAGTCCAGTATGGCTGTCCCTCTAGTCGGGTCCTGAACCAGTTGGGAAAGATAATTGTCTTTGGTTATTGCCAAGAACCTGTTTCCCTTATGAGATACAGGTTTCAGTTTCCCAGCATATATCTGGGTAGTTGAAGTTCCCCATAATAACGACCTCATTATGATTTGCCGCCTCGTCTATTTCGTTTAGAAGTAGATTTTCTGTGGACTCTGGTATATTAGGTGATTTATAATAAACTCCTATTAGTATTTTATTATTGTTTTTGACTCCATGTATCACTAATTCAAGTTCACTAGTTTTATTAGTTAGGCTTCTGGCATTAGTGTACATACAATTAAGAGGTTGATGTATATTTTTTCCCCTACACCTTTCCTTCTGAACTGTTCTAGTTCCTCCTTCCATTCCTCCCCCAGTTCCATTACCTTGTCCCAGGTCTGTATCTGCATTATCTTCTCCTCCTATAATGTATATACCCTCCCCCCCTAGTCCCTAGTTTAAACACTCCTCCAGCCTTCTAGCCATCTTCTCCCCCAAAACAGCTGCTCCTTCCCCATTGAGGTGCAGCCCATCCCTACGATAGAGCCTGTAGCCGACAGAGAAGTCGGCCCAGTTCTCCAGGAACACAAACCTCTCCTTCCTACACCAGTTCTTGAGCCACTTGTTTACCTCCCTAATCTCCAGCTGCCTTTCTTGTGTGGCTCGTGGTACAGGCAGTATTTCGGAAAACACTACCTTTGAGGTTCTTGCCCTAAAGCTTATAAAACCCTAAAATTATTTTTAAGGATGCTCCACCTACCTCTAACTTTGTCATTGGTTCCCATATGGACCATGACTGCAGGATCTTCTCCAGCCCCTCCCAGTAATCTCTCAACCGATTTGTCGAACTCGAGCGCCAGGAAGACAACACACTGTTCGACCATCCCGGTCTTTGTGACACATTGCCCTCTCTGTACCCCTAATAATTGAGTCCCTCACTACCAGCACCTGTCTGGCCTGCCCTGCTCTCCTGGTCGCCTGTTTACTGGAGCGGACATTCCCCTGACTGGCAGAGGAAATGTCCGGCTGCAGCAGTGCTCTCCCTGAAGTGGCATCCCCCTCATCTGCCAAACTTGCAAACTTGTTGGGGTGTGTCAGATCAGGGCTAGCCTTCCTGGCACTTTTCCCTCTACCCTGCTTTCTAACTGTTACCCAGCTAGCTACCTAACTTTCCTGAGCCTCCTCACTACCACCCTCCCCCACATTTACCTCATAGAGTGCTTGCTCAGTGAGCAGCAAACTCTTTTCCAAATTTTGTCCACATAGCTTACAAATCCACTTTTCACCAACCACTACATATTAATTTCTGTGAAACACCTGTTAGGTAAAAAGTACCCTTTCCACCACTTAAAATGTTCTTTTCTTACAGGGGTGCTCTTTCCAAAATGGGGTCACTTCTTGGGGTTTTTAATTTCTGGGAACCTCAGGAATTTTTAAACTTGTGACATGGCACTTAAAACATTTCTGTTAATTCTGGTCTGCAAAATCCATATTTTGCAGTTTGCCTCTAGAGGCCTGCTGTGCACCCATACAGCAGGCTACAAGCACATATGGGGTGTTTCCTGAATGGGGAGCAAATGAGGAACACATACTGGGGTGCATTTTCTCCTTTAACCGCTTGTGAAAGAAAAAACAATATGGGGGTCTGCTAGTAATTGTTCATTTTCACAAATGTGTGCTTTGAAATCCTTTAACAAGTGTTTCTGCCTTCTGTGAGACACCTGTTAGGTCAAAAGTGCCCTTTCCACCATTTAAAATGTTTGTACGGGGGTGCTCTTTCAAAAATGGGGTCAGTTCTTAGGGTACTTAATTTCTGGGGACCTCAGGAATTTTTTAAATGTGACATCTCACCTAAAATCCATGACTGTCAATTCAGGCCTGCCAGCCAAATTCACATGTGACTGTTTGCCCATACAGCAGGCTACAAGTGCATATGGGGTGTTGCCATGTTCAGGGGGAAATGGGTAACAAAATGTGGGGTGCATTTTGTCCAGTTACTCCTTGTAAAAGTTAAAAATGTGGGTGTAAAAACTTTTTCTGGAAAAAAATGATAAGTTTTCATTTTCACAGCCAAGTGTTTCCTAATTCTGTGAAACGCCTGATGGGTCAAAGTGCTCACTAAAAACCTTGCAATACTACTTGAGGGGTGTAGTTTCCGGAATGGAGTCACATTTTGGGGGTTTGCATTCTAGGGTTACATCTGGGTGTGTTCAATTGCAAGATGGCCCCCTATCAATTATTCCTGTGAAATCTGCCCTCCAGAGATTATTTGGTGCTCCTTTCCTTCTGATCCCTGTGGTACACCCATATAGCATAATACAAGCACATATGGGGTATTGCCGTAATCAGGAGAAAGTGGGCAACACATTATGGGGTGTATTTTCTCCAGTTCCCCCTTGTGAAAGTGTAAAATTTGGGTGTAAAGTCATTCTTTTCTAGAGAAAAAATGAAAATTTTCATAGCCAATTCCATGAAATACCTTTTGGATCAAAGTGCTCACTACATGCCTAGATAGATTCCTTGAGGGGTGTAGTTTCCAGAATGGCGGTCACTTTTTGGGATTTTTTTTACTGTAGGGGTGCATCAGGCGATCTTCAATTGCAACATGGCGCATGAAAATTATCCTTGTGAAAACTGGTTCCAAAATCCATATGTTGCTGATTGACCTCTGTGCCCATACAGCGGTATACAACCACAAATGAGGTGTTTATATAAACTGCAGAATCAGGGTAATAAATATTGACTTTTGTTTAGCTGTTAACCCTTGCTGTGTTATAGGAAAATTTGGATAAAAATGGAAAATCTGCCAAAAAAGCTAAATTTTGCTATTCCATCTCCATTTTCATTTAATTCTTGTGAAACGCCCAAAGGGTTAACAAAGTTTGCAAAAACTGTTTTGAATAACTTGAATGGTGTATTGTCTGAAATTGGGTCATTTATTGGCAATTTCTATGATGTAAACCCGTAAAAGTGACTTAATAACTGAATTGGTCCTTTCAAAAAAAACTTTCAGGAAAAACTAAAAATTTCATCTGAATTTCAAAGCCCTCTAATATCCTGAAAAAATAAAATGACATTTACAAAATGATGCCAACATAAAATAGACATATGGGGAATGTTAATACATATTTTATGAGGTATCACTTTCTGTTTTAAAAGCAGAGAAATTGAAATTTATAAAATTGAAAACTTTTCAAAATTTTGGGTAAATTTTGGATTTTTTGATAGATATATTGACTCAAATTTATGACTGTTGTGAAAGAAATTAAGTAGTTGATGAACAAAATTGTGCTAGGTTGTATGTAATTATGAAATAGTCTCCATCTTCTTTATTAATCTCCATTTAAAATAAATATGGGTCACCATCACTTGATTTGTTAAAGGAAGTTAGCTAGACTGAGAAATGAGGAACTTGGCTGAACTTGATATATTTGGAATTTTCAGATAGATGAGTAATGCATCTGTGTCTACGTGTCATTTATCATACCATTATGTTTTCTGATTTAAGTTGCTTTAATGTATACTTGTAGGCTTGTGATTGGATATATTAAAATTGATGTTTAAGGCCTAATTCAGACATCCATGGAGCACGATCCATGAAAACCCAGACTGTGCTCCTTCTGAGGGCAGGAGCGCATGGCGTCATTGGTTGCTATGATGCCATGCGCTTCATGAGGCCGCCGCTGTACAGTGATACATCCACATCCCCTGGCACCTGGGGACAACGTATTAATAAAATTTGAATCCCACAGACAAGAGAGTGCAGTCTCCTAGTTTGGGACCTGTCCTAAATTGCAGCGACACTGTCATGAAGTACAATGTATCACGAGAAAACAATCTCAGAATGGCTTGGTTAAGTAAAAGTGTTCCAAAGTTATTACCACATAAAGTGACATGTCAGATTAGCAAAAAATGGCCTGGGCAGGAAGGTAAAAACTGGCCCGGGTAGAAAGGGTTAATCCAGATATATTCTTAGGCCCCTTTCACATGACCGAGTTTTCTGCGCAGGTGCAAAGCGTCACCCGCACTGAATCCTGACCCATTCATTTCAATAGGTCTGTGTACATCAGTTCTGCGTTGCGTGAAAAACACGGCATGTTCTATATTCTGCATTTTTCACGCAGCCCTGGCCCCACAGAAGTGAATGGGGCTTCAGTGAAAAACACATTGCATCCTGAAGCAAGTGCGGATGCAATGCGTTTTTCACTGATGGTTGCTAAGAGATGTTGTTTGTAAACCTTCAGTTTTTTATCACGCATCAAAACGGATTGCAATCCTATCACAAGTAGTCCCCTACAACAGACCCCTGGCCCTCTTAAATACTCAAATAACAAATCGGGTGATGAACCCAAATAATACCCTCAAATATGGGTTCTGCTGTAACTATAAAACATAACTTTTATTTTATCGTTTTTATAAAAAAACCACCATCAAAATAAAGATGTTAAAACTATCAATGTTGGCAATTGTGTCTTTTTTGGGGATAACTGTCCCTTCTAAATATTTTGCAAATTGTGAGATCTTCACAAAGGCCGGAGTATTGATATATTTGCCAGTGTGCAGGACCTAATTTTATTTTATGCAGTAGTTCTTATTGTATGTTGGTAATGCTTGTTTTAGGCAGCGTTGGCAGTGATGTGTCAGAGACAATACAGGGTGTTTGTGAGTGTTGTGACCTTGATGATACACAATACAGGAGGACTTGGTACGGTGTAGCAGAGTGCGATTAATTGGTTATTCAGAAACAAGATGCTAGCCCCAAACTAGAGGCAGTCTGCGCAGTGTGTAGTGTGTATCCAAGTGTGTGATACAGACTTAGACGCATGCAGCCATATCGAGGCCTGCAGAGGGATAGTCCTGCATGTGTGTGAAATCTGATAGACGGACACAGTAAGTGTGTAGACACATATGTGCAGAGTGGATTGGCAGTTCTAAAGGCACAGAGTATATATGAGGTTGCTCAACTGTGAGTTTAATGTGGTGGAGTAGATCACTGGATACTGAGTGAACAGAGGAGATAACTCAGACTCAGGTGATATACAACAAGACTCGCCACCAACTAAGGTTGTGTGAATCTGTCCGATCTAGCAAGTGCAGTATTGTCAATCAATCTATGAAGGCATAAAATATATTATGTCTAGGTCAAATCATCCAGCATTACACATTACCAACATACAATAAGAGCTACTGCATAAAATAAAATTAGGTCCTGCACACTGAACATAAGTCATTTAGGTAGGACTGGCAAATATATCAATACTCCGGCCTTTGTGAAGATCTCACAATTTACTAAATATTTAGAAGGGACAGTTATCCCTAAAAGAGACACAATTGCCAACGTTGATAGTTTTAACATCTTTATTTTCATGGTGGTTTTTTATAAAAACGATAAAATAAAAGTTATGTTTTATAGTTACAGCAAAACGCATTGCACCCGCACGGAAAAAACTGAACAACTGAACACAATCGCAGACAAAACTGACTGAACTTGCTTGCAAAATGCTGCGAGTTTTCCTGAACGCACGTTGAATGCATTTATTCAGAAACAAGACTCTAGCCCCAAACTAGAGGCAGTCTGCGCAGTGTGTAGTGTGTATGCAAGTGTGTGATACAGACTTAGACGCATGCAGCCATATCAAGGCCTGCAGAGGGATAGTCCTGCATGTGTGTGAAATCTGATACAGACGGACACAGTAAGTGTGTAGACACATATATGTGCAGAGTGGATTGGCAGTTCTAAAGGCACAGAGTATATATGAGGTTGCTCAACTGTGAGTTTAATATGGTGGTGGAGTAGATCACTGGATACTGAGTAAACAGAGGAGATAACTCAGACTCAGGTGATATACAACAAGACTCGCCACCATAAAATATATTATGTCTAGGTCAAATCATCCAGCATTACACATTACCAACATACAATAAGAGCTACTGCATAAAAGAGCTACTACATAAAATAATAATCCGTTACGCTCGTGTGAAAGGGGTCTTATACACACAAGTACAACAAAACACAAGAAAGAGAAGTACAATGCATAAAGCAAGTCATGTACTTTTATAAACCAAGATTTACCTCTTTGTTTCTGAACAATAATGCCTTGCAATCCATATTTGGCTTAATGCATCGTATGTAGTGTGGTGTAGTTTCATTCAAAATAGTCATCAAACTCTCTAAAGAACCCTTGAAAATATAAAGTAGATTTAATGGTAATAGAGGGTTAAATTCATCCACATAAGTTAAAGTAACAAAACAACTCCCTTCACATAAACAGAAATGGTCATAAAATAATAAAATAACATACTACATATTTCAGCCAATCCCATTCCTTCCCACACTGCTTCCAGTAACATAAATTCAATCCTCCCCTTTGGGCTGCCACGGGGGCAATACCATTCTTCGTCATATAGGTGTCAACTGCCTGATATAAGAAAGGTATGTATGCAGAATTTTAAATACATGCATAATAGAAAATTGCATGATTTCCTATTATATAAACAATCAAATGAAAAAAATAAAAAAACAGAATACCCCTTTAAATGGTGTACACTGTGGGATGAAAATTATGACACATTGTACTCCTCTTTCCTGTACAGTGAGTGAAACATTTTTAACCCTCTTCATTTGCTATTTTCTATTTCTCTCGTTTTGACCACATAATTCAGATCATATTACAACAGTGTTTGTCAGAGGTTCAGTGAGATTTTAATACATCATCATTCTTATCAGATGCAGTGTCTATCCACAATTATCAAAAGTGGAATAGTTTTATATGGTTATAGAGAGACTCGATTATTGACAAGTTATAATAACTGTATGACTGCACGTCACTTCCTTAATAAATCCACCACAATATGCATTACCACCATTAATATTCACACTGGTTGAAATTATGGTACTTTATCTGCCGTTATGGCATTTCAGATGTGTCTAAACCCCAGCTAAACAGCAGTTCTTCTTTAACTCCACTTATGAAAACTGCAAGTTCCACTAAATTCTTGTTCATATGACCAAAATACAGGTAACACTTAAACAACACTCTAACTCCAAGTCAATCACACATCTGTGAAATCAACCTGTTCAGTTATGAAGCAACACTGATTGTGAATCAATTTCTCCTTGTGTTGTGCAAATTGAACTGACAACAGGTAGAAATTAGCCAGCAATTAGCAAGACAACCCCTATAAAGGAGTGGTTCTGCAGGTGGTGACCACAGACCATTTCTCTGTTCTCATCCTTTTTGGCTGTCGTTTTGGTAATTTTTGCAATTTGTCATTGCTCTCACCCCTCGAGGTAGCATGATGCAGTGTCTACAACCCACATAAGTTGCTCAGGTAGTGCAGCTCATTCAGGATGACATGTCAATGCAAGCTGTGGCAAGAAGGTTAGGTTTGTCTGTCTGCACAGTGTGCAGAGCATGGAGCAGAAACAGGGAGACAGGCCAGTACACCAGGAGACGTGGAGGGGGCCGTAGGAGGGCAACAACCCAGCAGCAGGACTGCTACTTTCTCCTTTGCGCAAGGAGGAACAGGAGGAGCAGTGCCAGAGCTCTCCAAAATGACATCCAGCAGGCCACTAATATCCATGTGTCTGCTCAAACTGTCAGAAACAGACTCCATGAGGGTGGTATGAAGGCCCGATGTCCTCAAGTCTGTGTTGTGCTTACAGCCCAACACCGTGTAGGGTGATTGGCATTTGCCAGAGAACACCAAAACTGGCAGATTCAACATTGGTGCCTTGTGCTTTTCATGGGTGAGAGCAGGTTCGCACTGAGCACACGTGACAGAGTCTGGAGACCCAGTGGAGAACATTATGCTGCCTACAACATCCTCCAGTATGACCAGTTTGGCAGTGGGTCAGTAATGGTATGGGGAGGCGTTTCTTTGAAGGGCCGTACAGCCCTCCATGTGCTAGCCAGAGGTACCGTGACTACTATTAGTTCCTGCATGATGAAGACATTGATGCTGTGGACTGGACTGCCGTTCCCCAGACCTGAATGATCGAGCATCATTCATGAGTATCACGAGTATCATTTCGAATCCAGACCTCCATGGCATATTCATTTTGATTTACATTGATCATTTTTATGTTTTATTGGTCTCAATGCATTGCACTATGTAATGAATAAAGATTTGCAACTGGAATATTTCATTCAATGAGATCTAGGATGTGGCATTTTAAAAGACACTATTTTGAAGTTAAAGAATGATTTATAGATTGTATTCTACCAGATTTTTGTGAGTTTATTTCTTTTGTTATCCCAGTTTGTTTTCCTTGTTAATATGCAAACATAAACTGCACATAAATAACAAATACTAACCTTAAATTTGGAAACTACTGTCACAGCTGGTAATCTGCTGTGTGCACCAACATCAACATGGTTATTTAGCACTTGTGGAAACAGCTTCTGAAGTAGGCAGTCCTTGGTCTCTTGCAAGAGATGAATAAGTTCTGGGGGAACAGGGTCCTACGTAAATGATACAAAAATCACATTATGAGAATATCAGAATTTTACAATATGTTTGTGAATTACTATTTTCAGAGTTCCAATAACACAACTGTACAAGGAACTTTAAAACCTAATGCACTTGTACTGGATGTACTGAACCAAAAGAAGAAAACATACAATTTACAGAGGCAAATATTCTGTCAACACAATGTTGATACAGCCTGTCTGAATGCCATTAAGAACATCACCATAGATCAGAAGTGCAAAACCTGAAGTGCAGCCCACAACACCATTATGTGCGGGCCCAACCATCTGATCAGGAACATAACAGTCTGTGTCTCTTGGCTGCTTAGGAGTATTTTCCATTTTAGATGAGTCATTCGTAGCGAGGAAGCAGGGACAGGCATGTACTAATAGCACTACAGAAAGGAGTAGATACGTTTGGAGAGATTACCATGCATACATATTTTCCTCCTTTCTGCAGTGCAAATGCAGAAGGGGATACCCGTTTTTCCAAAAAGTGGTCCTGAAAGTAGAGCCAGCAACTATCAGAAATGTATTGCATATTATTTTAATATGTTATATTAAAGGGAGTCTGTCACCTCATTTTCACCTATATAACTAACAGCACTGCCCCACAGAAGATTGCAGACACATCCCAGACATACCTGTGTGCACTGTGTGTCTTTATTACATGTCAAGAAAAAGCACTTTTATTCTGCAGGAAAACAGCTCCCAAGTGCCCGGCTGAAAGTGAAACTAAAAACAGCTTTCTCTCCTGACTCGATTTCTAACAGCTGTATCTTCTGATATACTGGATATAATGCTGTTTTTTTGGTATAATTTTAAAGCTTGGAATGTCAGCTTTCAAAGAAGGTCAGAACCATTGTTCTATATGCTACTAATCCCAAGATATGAGAACCATTGTTCTATATGCTACTAATCCCCAGCTAAAGCTGCCCTCCCCCCTCCAGTCTGGTTTGCAGCAGCAGCAGCAGAGCCGGGCACTTGGGAGCTGTTTTTCTGCAGGTATGTCTGAGATGTGTATGCAATCGTCTGTGGGGCACTGCTGTTAGGTATATAGGTGAAAATGAGGTGACAGACTCCCTTTAAATGTCTTGATGAAAAATTGCAGATTTAAGGTTTTTGTCTTCTACTCCCTGCATTCTCAAAGCCATAACTTTTTTACAGTATTTTAAAAGTTCACATAGACAAACATGCTTGGCAACGTATAATACTGCATAAGATGTCATGGGAAGCCCAAAAAAAAATTCTAAATGGGGTAGCATTGGGAAAAAAAAATGCAATTTCGCCACAGCTTTAGTTATTTATTTTTTACAGCGTTTACCACATACAGTTTGTATAGTTTTTTGGTTGCGTTTTAATACTAAAAAAAGAAAAACTTTCAATATTTTTATATTTTAATAGTAAATACATTTTAAGATGCGACAATGTCTATGATGTTTATTTTTTTACTTTATTTTTTAGATTTTTAAAAACTTTTCACTTTTTTTAATGAGCCAGAAGGGCCTAACAACATGCAATAATCAGAGTGGCAATTCTATTTATCAATGGCATTTAAAGGGGTATTCCAGTTATTCCCTATGCACAGGATAGGAGATAGATATCAGATCATTGAGGGTTCTAATGCTGGGACCCCCACCGATCACAAGAACGGGGGCCCTGTATCCCATGGAGCCGCTCTGAAATGGATGGAGCGGCTGGTCAGAAAAGCATGTTGCAGCTCCATTCATTTCTATGGGAACGCCGGAGAAAGCCGAATTGCCATAGGAATGAATGGAGCAATAGCGCGCTTCTCTAACCAGCCACTGCGTCTATTTGGTGGCTCCACCGGGTATGGAGTGCCGTATTTTTCACTTTATAAGACGCACTTTTTCCCCCCCAAAAGTCTTATAAAGCGAATACCATTGAGCGCTTCCATTATGGAAGCGTTCACTAGTATGTATTAGGTGCCGGGACCATCAGACCTCAGATCAGCCCACCCAGCCCCATAAGGATAAAATAAAAAACTCTCTCACCTCTCCTGTGCCGCGGCTCCTCTCCGGGTCCGGCGCTCCTCTGTCTTCTCCGGACCGGCTCTGTACTGTCCTGACCGCATACAGTGGCAGGATGTAGTGCGCGCACTATGACCTGACGCTGCACGCAGTCAGGTGACAGTGCAGCGCCAGCCGGAGAAGACAGATGAGCGGCGGACCCGGAGCAGAGCCACGGCGCAGGAGAGGTGAGATAGTTTTTTATTTTATCCTTATGGGGCTGGGTGGGCTGATCTGAGGTCTGATGGGGGCACAATTGGCTAAAATGGGGCTGATAAGCTGATCTGAGGTCTGATGGGGGTAGAGTGGGCTGATATGGGGGCTGATCTGAGGTCTGATGGGGGCACAGTGGGATGATATGGGGGCATAGTGGGCTGATCTGAGGTCTGATGGGGCAGAGTGGGCTGATATGGGGGCTGATCTGAGGTCTGATGGAGCACAATGGGCTGATCTGAGGTCTGATGGGGGCACAGTGGGCTGATATGGGGGCACAGTGGGGTGATATGGGGGCTGATCTGAGGTCTGATGGGGGCACAGTGGGCTGATCTGAGGTCTGATGGGGTTCTGACATGGAGGGCTGATATGGGGGTCTGATGTGATGTCCTGAAATTTATGGGGGGGTCTGATATGAGGTGTGATGAAAAATATTTTTTCTCATTTTCCTACTCTAAAATCTGGGGTGCGTCTTATAAAGTGAAAAATACGGTATATTCCACCGATCTGATAGTTATCCTCTATACTGTGGATAGGGGATAATTTCTATAACCAGAAAATTCTGTATATTCCAATGAAGTGATGTCAACTGCAGGCCTGCATTGGAGTATACCCATGAAAGACCTGTAAGTCTCCAGTAGATTTACCGTAGGTCTTTCACAACAAATGAATAGTTCCCCCGATCGCTGAATGGGGAAGCTGTTCCAGGCCTGGAAGCAAAGTGCTTTCGGGTTTTCAGCGCTCAGATACCATGGTCACATGACTATAGTGTCTGAGGGGTCAAATATGTGCAATTGACGTAATCGCCGATTGCAGACATTAGTCACATTTGTCTTCTGTTTTAAAAAAACAGCAGATATGACATTTTTAAAGTACCACAGAGGTCCAGAAATGGTGAACAGTGCTAGTCTTTAGCCCTTTGTCAAAAACCTTGACATCTAATACTACAGCAGTACAGTATCTGGAGGCTTTAAAGAATCCCTTATGTCACCAATGAAAGAGAAGAAGGCTTGCCATGTTTGGAAGTCAATTGAAATAATAGGCTTTCAACTGTTTAACAAAGCTAAAACCACTGAATCATACAGTCTCTTCCATAATAAGATGAAGTATTCAATCTCCAAGCTGTTAGCCACAGCTGTGGAATACTGGAATGCAGTAACAAACCCTGAGTTAGAAAAATGGAACTTGATGAATGAGTCCAGAAGTTCCTTTCTGACAACCTGTCATCATAATTACTTTAACCTTCTCTTGTGATACCTTTATCATAGTTCTGGGAATGAGCGAGAAGGGGAGAAATGCATAGTGATATCACCCTCCTAGCCAAAGAAGAGACAGTGCATCTAGTTGAAGAGTATAGTCCAAGATGATGTCAGCTTCTCAAAAAGACCACCAATGATCAGATACTGATGACCTATCCAGAGGATAGGTTATCAGTTAAAAAAATCTCGGAAAAGCCCTTTAACTTTGGGAAATCTGTTTGTTTTCCATAATTCTGTTTGATGAAAGGGAGAAGAATCCCAGATTGTATCACAATTGAATGGTATTAAGGATCCAGAAGATATTATGTTTTACCCAAACTTGATGAAAGAATCTGAGTCTGCCCCTCCCCCTCACTGGGTATTTTGCGTCGTTGGTTTCATGGAAGGAACGGTAACAATTTTAGAGGAAACCTATGCCTTTACCATTAGGAGACTGCTACTTTCCTGCTACTTTTTATTCTTTTCTGGTCTGAGAAAAATAAATACATAGGGATCCCTTCTACTTATTGGATGCATAATCCACGATTTCATCTAAGACTAGACAAAAAAGCCGGTAACCTTTACAAGGAATGGAAAACAGTTGACTCTTGGATACCGACATCTGCAGATGCTGCTGATCTTGCTCACAATCACACAAGGTCTGCTGAGGCGTCAGCTAGAATATTAGTAGCTTGTTTAGGCACTGGCAGAGAACCGATTTAGTCTAACTGACAGACATTGCCATGCATGTAGCGGTTATTGCTGGCCTAAACAAGTTGTATTAGTGTCAACATTTAAGAAATCCTGCACACTTCCTATCCATAGGTTCTCTTAGTTTTTTTCAAGCTTCAGAGATTTTGGACAATTCCTCTAGATCAGGGGTGCACCACATGCGGCCCTTGATACTATTCTGTGCGGCCCCCAACCATCTGGTAATAGACATGTATGTCTATGTCTTGAGGCTGCTCACATGTATTTTTCATGTATTTCTCACATTAGATGGGAGCCCTGGGACTGTAACTAGACATTAATAGTATACACTGTGTGTTCAATATGCCATACAGTATTTCAGTTGTAAATACCCCTTTAAATGTTATTTTCAGCCCCCGTCATTGGTTCAGTCTGGCTATGTGGCCCCCAACCAGAAATCGTTGTGCACCTATGCTCTAGATCCTTCAATTCCCCAGAAATCAATTTTATAACTTTGCTATGCCCACCGGGAAAACTCTTTTTCTCTTTAGAATCAACCCCTGAAAATTTGGATCTGGAATGTGTGATAGACAGCCTATCTTGTAGCATTTATTATATGATATGTGATTGGTATATCCTATATTGTACTGAGTCTTATGTATATGATAATCGAAGGCCTTCGTCTCCGCTGAGTTTGGGAAGTTTTGTAGTGGTAAGAACATCTTCCTTTTAATCCAATTAGCATCTGTCTGTCAGATGCAAGTACCAGGTTACATTCTGGGCTTCGCATGAAGTCCAAATATCTCATACCTTACTGCATACGTACCCATGTAACGTGGATCTTACCTTCTGTAAAGCCTACATACTTCATATTTAGTGTCTATACGATAAGTATGTTGAAATATGAAGCATGTCTGTGCCTGTATCTCTGTTAGAGCAGACTGGAAGACATATGTTGCTTATTTTTGATATCTTTCATTTAGATGGGGAGATGAGCATTAATAATTAAGTGCTGCTCTAAGGGCTGAACCAGGACAGAGGAGACTGCCCTTCGGCCCCACCCCTTCTGTTAAGGGGACATAAAAATACATGACTGTGGACATTTTAGTTGACACGTTAGGGTTCCAATCTGATTAAACTGTGTATGCAACACACAAAGTATTAGACTTAATTTTTTTCTCCTTTTTATAGGCATAACTATTTTTTGCATATGTATGTCTATTTCTTTATTTTTTTATAACTGAGTACTGAACCTATTTGGACATTAAAGCATAACATTCTAGTGGTTTGCCTGGTTTCCCTAAAAAAAACAAAGCATCTGTTTTAAAGTATAAGTATGGCTAGTGTTACTTGTGTCTTCAAGTGTTTGGTGGCAGCGTATAACTGGGGTGCATGGACTGTGTTGGGAAGTGATTTATGCTCAATATGCAGCCTGAGTAAAAGGTAAGCACAAGTGACAATCCCACACTTTGATGTCATAATATGCAAAAGAGTAATTTTTTTAAATTAAAGCTTCAGAGACTCCAAACCATTCTTCTGTATCATTCAATTCACAGGAAAGTAATTTTTATGAATTGAGATATCTCTTTTTTTTCTTACCCCTGAAAAATGTAATCTTAAATGGATTGGGGCTGTTTTACAAATTCAATAGTTTTTTTTTTTGTTTCAGTATCTTCCAGAAAACAAAACAGACAACATCTGAGAAATCTGTTTCCCCCTCATTTCACTCAGTATGAATAACTGACAGATATTCATATACAGTGCCTTGCGAAAGTATTCGGCCCCCTGGAACTTTTCAACCTTTTACCACATTTCAGGCAAGTGGGTCACAATTGTGAAGTGGAACGAAATTTATTGGAACATTTAAACTTTTTTGTAATAATAAAACTGAAAAGTGGGGCATGCAAAATTATTCGGCCCCCTTGAATTAATACTTTGTTGCGCCACCTTTTTCTGCGATTAGAGCTGCAAGTCGCTTGGGGTATGTCTCTATCAGTTTTGCACATCTAGGGACTGAAATTCTTGCCCATTCTTCCTTGCAAAACAGCTCAAGCTCTTTAAGGTTGGATGCAGAGCGTTTGTGAACACCAGTTTTCAGCTCTTTCCACGTATTCTCAATTGGATTCAGGTCTGGACTTTGACTTGGCCATTCTAAGACCTGGATACGTTTATTTTTGAACCATTTCATTGTAGATTTTGCTTTATGTTTGGGATCATTGTCTTGTTGGAAGATAAATCTCCATCCTAGTCTCAGGTCTGTTGCAGACTCCAACAGGTTTTCATTCAAAATGGTCCTGTATTTGGCTCCATCCATCTTCCCATCAATTTTAATCTTCCCTGTGCCTGCTGATGAAAAGCAGGCCCAAACCATGATGCTGCCACCACCATGTTTGACAGTGGGGATGGTGTGTTCAGGGTGATGAGCTGTGTTGCTTTCATGCCAAACATATCGTTTTGCATTGTTTCCAAAAAGTTGGATTTTGGTTTCATCTGACCAGAGCACCTTTTTCCACATGTTTGGTGTGTCTCCCAGGTGGCTTGTGGCAAACTGTAAACGAGACTTTTTATGGATATCTTTGAGAAATGGCTTTCTTCTTGCCACTCTTCCATAAAGGCCAGATTTGTGAAGTTTTCGACTGATTGTTGTCCTATGGACAGACTCTCCCACCTCAGCTGTAGATCTCTGCAGTTCATCCAGAGTGATCATGGGCCTCTTGGCTGCATCTCTGATCAGTCTTCTCCTTGTTTGAGATGAAAGTTTAGGGGGACGGCCGGGTCTTGGTAGATTTGCAGTGGTCTGATACTCCTTCCATTTCAATATGATCGCTTGCACAGTGCTCCTTGGGATGTTTAAAGCTTGGGAAATCTATTGGTATCCAAATCCGACTTTAAACTTCTCCACAACAGTATCACGGTCCTGCCTGGTGTATTCCTTGGTCTTCATGATGCTCTCTGTGCTTTAAACAGAACCCTGAGACTATCACAGAGCAGGTGCATTTATACGGAGACTTGATTATACACAGGTGGATTCTATTTATCTTCATGAGTCATTTAGGACAACATTGGATCATTCAGAGATCCTCAATGAACTTCTGGAGTGAGTTTTCTGAACTGAAAGTTAATAGACCGAATAATTTTGCACGCCCAACTTTTCAGTTTTATTATTACAAAAAAGTTTAACTGATCCAATAAATTTCGTTCCACTTCACAATTGAGACCCACTTGTTGTTGATTCTTCATAGTAACATAGTTTGTAAGGACGAAAAAAGACATCTGTCCATCCAGTTCGGCCTGTTTTCCTACAAGTTGATCCAGAGGAAGGCAAAAAAAACCCTTTGAGGTAGAAGCCAATTTTCCTCACTTTAGGGGGAAAAATTCCTTCCCGACTCCAATCAGGCAATCAGAATAATTCCCTGGATCAACGACCCCTCATTAAAAATTTAAAATGTTATATCTTTTTGTTTGAAGCCTGAAATGTGGCAAAAGGTTGAAAAGTTCCAGGGGGCCGAATACTTTCGCAAGGCACTGTAAGATCTAGAGGTAGAAGGGCGAGGGGAATAACGAGCCATTCTCAAGGCAATAGCCAAGTTAACATTATTTTATCAGTGTTGTCATACTAGCCAGGAAATATCTGGATTACACTTACCAGTAACTGGTTTTCTATGAGCCCATGATAGCACCTGTGAGAGACTGTTCCCCATCCAGACAGGAAACAAGAACCTCCAAGATTAAATTAAAGAAAACAAAAATTTTCCTCAGTCTGTTTTTGAAAATTTTGGCACAAAAAATATCTTTATTCTATTTCAGCTTTCTGAATGAATATTGATTATATCTATTTTTTTCTTGTTAAATGAACTAAAAAACATGCCAAAGACACAAATAAATTTACTTTTTTCTTTACAGTGGGGAAAAAAAAGTATTTAGTCAGTCACCAATTGTGCAAGTTCTCCACTTAAAAAGATGAGAGAGGCCTGTTATTGACATCATAGGAATGAATGTATTTGCAAATTATGGTGAAAAATAAGTATTTGGTCAATAACAAAAGTTCATCTCAATACTTTGTTATATATCCTTTGTTGGCAATGACAGAGGTCAAACATTTTCTGTAAGTCTTCACAAGGTTGGCACAGACTGTTGCTGGTATGTTGGCCCATTCCTCCATGCAGATCTCCTCTAGAGAAGTGATGTTTTGGGGCTGTCACTGGGCAACACAAACTTTCAACTCCCTCCAAAGGTTTTCTATGGGGCTGAGATCTGGAGACTGGCAAGGATCACTTTCATGCTGAAAGACCCAGCCACGTTTCATCTTCAATGCCCTTGCTGATGGAAGGAGGTTTGCACTCAAAATCTCACGATACATGGCCCTATTCATTCTTTCATGTACACGGATCAGTTGTTCTGGTCCCTTTGCAGAGAAACAGCCCCCCATGCTTCACAGTAGGTATGGTGTTCTTTGGATGCAACTCAGCATTCACTCTCTTCCAAACACGACGAGTTGTGTATCAACATCACTCACTCCTTGAAATGGTAAGGAATGGTATAACACATCAACTGTATATGAAGTTTCTGGTAAGACAGGTGCTTGTTCAGTTCCTTAACATTTATAGCTGTTCCGAATAAGTGGTGTAGAACAGAAACCTCCTCCCTTCTCTTTCTCTGGAATGAACAACAGACTTGAAATTTCTTTTAATAAAGTAGAATAACTTACAAAATCTGACCTTAGATCTGTGAAGCTTCTTGGTGAGTTGAAGTTCAGCTCATAAACGTCCCTTAAAATATTTCTGACCTGGGACTCTCCTAACACTCGCTCGTGGCGCAACTCTCCTCTGCTAGGGAAGTAGCCTCGGGCAGTTCTCCTTTGCCATTAGCTGTCAAAGCCATAGCCCCGCAGAAATCTCATGTCACTCCGGAGGAGACGCAAGACACGGCGCGCCTAGTTCAGGCACCATTTTCCTATGCTGCTTCCAGAAGCCTAGTGAAACAGAAGCCTAGATTGCAAGACGGGCAGCAAGCAGTTAGTACAGCACTATGCTCACCCACATGAGCGTCATTCTCAGGGCCCCTAGCCAATTTCCCAAATTCTGATCAGCCCGCATCCAGTAACCGGCTTAAAGATATGCTTGTGGCGTTTGGTCACTCTCTTTATGCTGATTTCTCAGCTTTGATTCCTCCTCTGCAGACATCAGTGAAAAATCTGAAAGATAGAGTATCTCAAGTGGAAACAAAAATGGGGGCATTTGCGTCTTCCCATAATCAACTAGTGGATGCTCACAATGAAATATCAGATGATGTAGACCAGCTTAAAGCCAAACTGGCAAATTTGGAAAACCGTTCCAGGAGAAATAAAGTCTGACGAGTCCCTGAAGATGTCACAACTAGCGATCTTAAGCAATATATCCAAATCTTTATTAACCCCTTCAACCCCGGGCCTGTTTTCACCTTCCTGCCCAGGGCATTTTTTGCAAATCTGACACGTGTCACTTTATGTGGTAATAACTTTGGAACGCTTTTACTTATCCAAGCCATTCTGAGAATGTTTTCTCGTCCCATATTGTGCTTCACGACAGTAGTAAATTTGTGGCAAAATATTTCCATGTCCAAATTTACAAATTTCAATTTCTCTACTTTCAAAATACATAGTAATACCTCCAAAAAAATTATTTAACATTCCCCATATGTCTACTTTATGTTGGCATCATTTTAAAAATGTCATTTTACTTTTTTAGGACGTTAGAAGGCTTAGAAATTTCGAAGCCATTTTTCAAATTTTCAACAAAATTTCCAAAACCATTTTTTAAGCACCAATTCAGATATAAAGTGATTTTGAGGGGCTTACGTAATGGAAACCACCCATAAATGACCCCATTTTAGAAACTACACCCCTCAAAATATAAAAAACTGCTGTTACAAACTTTGATAACCCTTGAGGTGTTCCACAAGAATTAAAGGAAAATTAAGGTGAAATTAAAAAATTTCACTTTTTTGGTAGATTATGTTAATTTATTTCTTGGAGCACAGCAAGGGTTAACAGCAAACTAAACCTCAATATACATTGCTCCAATTCTGCAGTTTTCAGAAATACCCCATATGTGGTGGTAAACATCTCTATGGGCACGTGGCAGTGGTCAGAAGGAAAGGACGCCATACGGATTTTGGAGGCAGATTTTGCTAGAATGGTTTTTAGGCACCATTTTGTAATTGAGAGACCCTGATGTACCCCTACAGTGGAAACCCTCAAAAAGTGACCCCATTTTGGAAACTACACCCTTCAAAGAATATATTAAGGGGACTACTGGCCACTTTGACCCCCTAAGCGTTTTACGGAATTTGGAAACACTGTGAAAATGAAAAGTTTAATTTCTTCCAATAAAATGTTGCTTTGGCCCCAAATTTTTCATTTTCACAAGGGCTAACAGGAGAGCAAGCACCCCATAATTTGTTCCCCATTTTCCTGAATACGGCAAGGCCCCATATGTGGTGGTAAACTGCTGTGGGGGCACATGGCAGGACTCAGAACAGAAGGAGCGCCATATGGATTTTGCAGCACAGATTTTGATGGATTGGTTTGCGGGAGCCATTGATTTTTATTTTTTTGAGTCTTATGTGGGGGCTCATTTTTTGCGGGATGAGGTAACATTTTCATTTGATCGCTTGGTATTACACTTTTTGTGAGTCAAGGTGAAAAAAAAATAGCTGTTTTGGCATAGTATTTTTTAATTTTTTTTTTACAGCATTCACCTGAGGGGGCAAATCATGTGGCGGCGATACCCAATATGTCTAACATTTTTATTTTTGGAAAGTTTTACACATTAGATGCATTTTTGAACAAAATAAAATATTTTTTTTGTGTTACCATTTTCTGAGAGCCATTTTTTTTTCTTTTTCGGGCGATTGTCTTAGGTAGGGTCTCATTTTTTGCGGGACAAGATGACGGTTTGATTGGTACTATTTTGGGGTACTATTACACTTTTTGTGAGGGTAGGTGACCAATAAATGGCTGTTTTGGCATAGTGTTTTTTACAGCATTCACCTGAGGGGGGATATAATGTGATATTTTCATAGAGCAGGTTGTTACGGACGTGGCGATAACCAATATGTGTAACATTTTTATTTGTGTTAAGTTTTACATATTAGATGCATTTTTGAACAGAATAAAATCTTTTTTTTTGTGTTGCTACTTTCTGAGAGCCATATTTTTTTATTTATTTGGGTGATTGTCTCAGGTAGGGTCTAAATTTCTGCGGGACGAGATGACAGTTTGGTACCATTTTGGGGTAAATATGCCTTTTTGATTCCCACTTTTTTTTCCACTTTTACTTCTGCATTGTAATGCATTGGCTGTAAGTGTATTACCAGTGTAATACACTTACAGCTTGCTTCCTGTGAGATCTAGGGGGCTGGATCTCACAGGCTCGCAGGGATGGCAGCCACGATGCCTAAGGAAGGCATCTGGCTGCCATCCAAGCCACTGGGTCCCCGTCACAGCAGCGCTGGGACCCGATGGACTCGCCTTACTCCCGCCCGCATCGAATTTGCCGCGGTCAGCGCTGACCGCGGCACATCGAGGGTTAATACAGGCGTACGCAGCAGGGGTCCAGCTACTGGGAACAGCCGGCCCCCTGCAGCTGATCGGGTGGGCGCAGCTCCTGCACCCGCTCGATCATCGTGCCGTAGTACTTTGGCGCTGGGCGGCAAGTCCCTTCCCGCAGCGCCGTACATGTACGGCGCTGGTCGGGAAGGGGTTGAACGGCTACTCCCTCAATGCCCATCACAAGACTTCATTATTGACAAAGCTCATATGGTCCCTAAGCCAAGTCATTTGCCTGACTCTACTCCAAGGGATGTACTGGCTAGGATACATTATTTCAATATTAAAGGGGTTGTCCAGGTTCAGAGCTGAACCCGGACCTACCCTTACTTTCACCCAGGCAGCCCGTCTGACTAATTAGCGCAGGGCAAAGGAATTTAGCCTGGTTCCGGTGACGAACCGGGCTCTGCCGGGCGTAGGCTTCCGCCCAGCAGTGAGCCCGGTGACGTCACCGGCGCTGATGGGTGGCCTTAGCGCGGCCCTAGCCAGTAAAACAGCAACGCTAAAGCCGGCCCATTACAGCCGGTGACGTCACCGAACACACTGCCGGGCGGAAGCCTCCGCCCGGCAATGTGCATAATGTAAACAAAAAACCCTTGCCCTGCGCGATCCAGCCGTGAACCCGGACAACCCCTTTAAGGAACAGATAATGATTACAACAAGGAAGCACTTGAGTTTTCACCTTATTATAGTATCAAGCTGTATGCGGACTGATCAGTGACTACACTATGCCTCTGTAGGCAATTATGTCCTATTACTACCTTTTTGCATGGAAAACATGGCATACAGGTGGGGATTTCAGGTCAAAATTTTGTCTTCCCACAATGGAGCCATATCACATCTGTGGAATCCGGCTGGAAGCTTCACTGGCTGGAACATCCCTGGTTCTCAGTCTCCTAGGTCGCCTACACCTTCACCAACACATGTAGAGCCAGAATGGCACACCGTCACAGCTAGGCGTGGAACCAAGCACTAACGGATGTCTGTTTCAGCTTTCATATGGTGCCTTTTTCACTAAATTTGGATTCTCGGCATCAACTGAACTTTTCCCTCTTTACCTTTAACACAGCTCTAGCAGCTGCTGCTGCTTATTCTTTTTCTACTGTTGGTGGTGTTTAATAGCCACAATGCTTTTATGTATTCTTTTTTTCTCTTGTTTTTATTGTTTTCAGGTCTTATTGGTTGGGACTTCTCCGGGACTCATTATATACCGTATGTCTCAATATAAGCATCACATTATTTACATATTTCTAAGGATGCCCATCAGATTAAACACGTTCTATTCCCTCATGTGATTCAATCTCGCCTTTGTAAAACGCAAAGGGGGGTTATACTGGTGTTTGGAGACACGATAGCTTTTAAGAACACAAATAGCGTGATTGATCCTAATGGGAGATTTTTATTCAGGTACAGTATGTCGTATTATTAACCATATCTTTACCATTGTTGCTTTACAGTATATGCACCTAACTCCCAAACATGTTTTTTAAATCGCTTAATCATTAAAGTTAGGGCAGCCAGACATGGTCACCTTATTCTTTGTGGAGACTTCAATTCTATTCCTGACGCATCATTAGACTCTTCATCGGCCTCTCGTGCAAACTCTCAATCTCTTGGCCCTTTCCTCCTCCAGGAAGAGCTATATGGTATCTGGCGCGTGCATCATGAGGTAGAAAGTGACTACATACTTCTCCACCTCTCAAAACTCTTAACTCCCACACAGATCTCTTCCTTATTAGTAGATCTTTGTTATCAACTAATGAAGGATCTAAGATCAACATTATTAACAGATTGAAATATATGGAAATATAATTCCTACCTCTTATTAAATCCTACTTATAGGCAGCCACTAGAGGACACCATGAAAGAATACTTTGTGCACAATGTTAGCTAGTTCTAAAATCCACATAGTCTATGCCCACAGATCTTTTATAAGAGATTTTTTTTATTTATAAAATTAGGCCGTAAAGCTAAGAAGGATCAAGGACACAAGCTCAGACACTTCCTTATACAGATCCAAACCCTGGAGTTCTCAATAAAATGACTCCTACTGCAGAATGTTCTTATTCACTTAAGTCGCTTCATTTACAACTGAAAGACTGCCTTCTACATAAATATGAGTGGAAGTTAAAAAATGTCAAAGCTACGGATGTAGTAGAGTTAACACACATGCTTTATGAGACGTGTTATCTAAACTAAATGCGTTACGCAAACACCTTCAATTGCTTTTCAATGGCTTTGAGTTAAGAAATTTGAGTTAAGAGTTTGTGTGTTAACCCTGCTACATCTGTAGGTATTATCCAGGATCCCTACCTGCTTAATCCTTCTACCAACTCTAGAACATTTCATCCAAAAGATATTGCCAATAAGTTTATGGAATATTATTCCAATTTGTACAATCTGGACTAGGATCCTACGGTTTCTCCAGCAAGGATAAAAGATTTTATTTTTTTTTATATTCAAATGCTTTTATTTGGTTTTACAAAGAATAACATTACATAAGAAAACACAATAAATCCCACCCTACCGCCCTCCCATCCTCCCTTCACCCCTTTGTGCAGTTCGTTTTTGCTAATAAAGTTCAAAGTCCATATAGCCCTTCGTATGGTTTTTCTGTCTTGCAACTTCTTGTGCACCCTCCTGTGGGGATAAAGTATTAAACATCCAGACATATACGTTATCATTACTGGGTATATCAATGTCCTCCCATATATTGCATATGTGTGCTCACATTAGATATACATGCACAACTACATAAGAGTGTGTAAGACGATCAACCCACTATACTAAATGTTCACTAAGAGGCCACCGACCATGTCACATCCGCCAACCAGTGTCAATTGCTTATGGACCTCTATCTCTGGTCAAAACTAGAGGAGCTAACCCAGATGTATCTATCCATGTTCCCCATATTTCCTCAAATCTTTTGTTATTATTCCGTTTAGCATATACATACTTTTCTAGCCTGATTAATAAATGAATCCTCCCTAATTATTCTAATCCAGTAATATGCTACTAATTTGCATGCTTGGTAAAGTATTCTTATTATAAATAGTCGGTGGCCGACAGAGCCTTCATTCACCCATCCTATTATACACACAAGCGCCGTAACCTTCAATTGACATTTAAATACCTTATTGATCAAGTCTATCACCTCCTTCCAGTATCTCCTCAATCGAGGGCAATTCCAGACCATGTGTATGAGATCTGCCTGATTCGCCCCACACCTTGGACATTTATCATCGGACCTACACTCACCGGCCACTTTATTAGGTACACCATGCTAGTAACGGGTTGGACCCCCTTTTGCCTTCAGAACTGCCTCAATTCTTCATGGCATAGATTCAACAAGGTGCTGGAAGCATTCCTCAGAGATTTTGGTCCATATTGACATGATGGCTTCACACAGTTGCCGCAGATTTGTCGGCTGCACATCCATGTTGCGAATCTCCCGTTCCACCACATCCCAAAGATGCTCTATTGGATTGAGATCTGGTGACTGTGGAGGCCATTTGAGTACAGTGAACTCATTGTCATGTTCAAGAAACCAGTCTGAGATGATTCCAGCTTTATGACATGGCGCATTATCCTGCTGAAAGTAGCCATCAGATGTTGGGTACATTGTGGTCATAAAGGGATGGACATGGTCAGCAACAATACTCAGGTAGGCTGTGGCGTTGCAACGATGCTCAATTGGTACCAAGGGGCCCAAAGAGTGCCAAGAAAATATTCCCCACAACATGACACCACCACCACCAACTTGAACCGTTGATACAAGGCAGGATGGATCCATGCTTTCATGTTGTTGACGCCAAATTCTGACCCTACCATCCGAATGTCGCAGCAGAAATCGAGACTCATCAGACCAGGCAACGTTTTTCCAATCTTCTACTGTCCAATTTCGATGAGCTTGTGCAAATTGTAGCCTCAGTTTCCTGTTCTTAGCTGAAAGGAGTGGCACCCGGTGTGGTCTTCTGCTGCTGTAGCCCATCTGCCTCAAAGTTCGACGTACTGTGCGTTCATAGATGCTCTTCTGCCTACCTTGGTTGTAACGGGTGGCAATTTGAGTCACTGTTGCCTTTCTATCAGCTCGAACCAGTCTGCCCATTCTCCTCTGACCTCTGGCATCAACAAGGCATTTCCGCCCACAGAACTGCCGCTCACTGGATGTTTTTTCTTTTTCGGACCATTCTCTGTAAACCCTAGAGATGGTTGTGCGTGAAAATCCCAGTAGATCGGCAGTTTCTGAAATACTCAGACCAGCCCTTCTGGCACCAACAACCATGCCACGTTCAAAGGCACTCAAATCACCTTTCTTCCCCATACTGATGCTCGGTTTGAACTGCAGGAGATTGTCTTGACCATGTCTACATGCCTAAATGCACTGAGTTGCCGCCATGTGATTGGCTGATTAGAAATTAAGTGTTAACGAGCAGTTGGACAGGTGTACCTAATAAAGTGGCCGGTGAGTGTATATCCCATAGTGTAAAGCAATTTAGGGGTCTTATATACTCTATGCAACAACAGTAATTGGGACACTCTTTGGGCCTCACTAACCTATATATTTGGGAATCCTCTAATTATAGTTGCCCACTGCTCCTCAGTTAACTCTGAGATGTCTTTATTCCATTTGTCAAAAAGACATAAAGGATGTTTTTAAGATAGTCCCCCAAAAGACCATCATAATTAAAGGATATTACTCCTCCGGTACTACCTTGCGTGCTCACCATATCCATCACTTTGTGCTTGGAGATCTGTTTTACAGGGACACTTTTTACCTGAGCATTATAATGGCATGCCTCACCTGCAGGAACGTATAGAAGCTACTGTGTGGCAAACCATACTCCTGTTGTAACTGGCTAAAGGGTTTGAGCACCTCCCCTTGAAACAACTGATTTATATAAAGAAGCTGTTTCTCCTCCCATATTTTAGAAGCTGGAACTTTTTGTAATTCTGGATATATCACGTTAGACCATATCAATGGGTGTTCCGAATAACCCATCAGGCCACGAATTTGCCTGACCTTGGCCCATAGCTTATGTATAGCTGAGAGTGTAGGGTATGTACCTCCTACTCCTGCAAACACTCCTGCCTCCAAGGCTGAAATTAGTTTAGTAGACTTCACTAGTGACTGAGTCAGTTTTTTAACTGCTGAACTGTTAAGATCAGTTCCCCACCCCCTTAAATGTTGTATTTGAGACACTAGATAGTAAAGCCAAGGATTTGGCAACGCCAAACTGCCTTGCTCTTTGGATCTTTGCAGGGTCTCCAATTTAATCCTAGGGGGTTTTCTTTTCCATATTAAATCCCGAAAGATCACACTCACTTTGTGACCACAGTACCGCAGTGGAATCCAAATCGGGGCATTATGTATGATATATAGCAATTGTGGCATCATTACCATTTTAATAAGATTGACCCTGCCAATTACCGTTAGAGGTAGCCTGATCCAATCATGCACCTTCTTTTGGAATTTAACTAGAATAGGCTGTAAGTTCAGAGCATCATAGTCTAGAGCGTTATTAGTAACTTGAACCCCCAAATATTTAAATTGTGAGACTATCTGCAGCTGTATGTTAGGTTCACTTCCTACTGTCCCATTGTCCCCGATTGGCATAATAGCTGATTTGGACCAGTTTATTTTCAAGCCCGACAACAACCCAAATGCATTATTGAGGTCTTCCAGTCATCTAGGAATAGTAATAGATTGTCGGCGTATAACGCCACTTTTTCCATAAATGTATCATACACAAAACCTTTTATGTTGGCATTCATTCTTATTGCTATTGCTAAGGGTTCCACTGACACTGCAAACAGTAGCGGGGACAGTGGGCAGCCCTGCCTCGTACCTCTTCCAAGTGAAAAGCTATCCGACACCAGTCCATTTGCCCGAACTCTAGCAGTTGGAGATGCATAGAGCAGCTTTATCCATGATATAAATGTACCTCCAAAGCCCATCCCATTTAGCACCGCCCATAAATACTCCCACTCCACACTATCGAATGCTTTGGCAGCATCAAGAGATGCTACCACAGCATGTCCCCCATTCCTACTTTGCGCTTGAATGTTGAGAAATTGCCTCCTTATATTAATTGCTGTGGACATATTGGGCATAAACCCTGCTTGGTCTGTGTGAATCACCGATGTTATCACCGTGGTGAGCCTATTTGCTAGTATTTTGGCCAATAACTTCACATCAACATTTAAAAGCGAAATGGGCCTGTATGACTCCGCTCTGGTAACATCTTTGTCTAGTTTGGGCAATACGACTATGATAGCTTCATTCATGGATTGCAGAAGAGTACTGGTCGAGAAAGCATCTTTAAACACCTCCAGCAATCTCGGCAGCAATACCTCCTTATACCCCTTGTATACCTCTACCGGCACCGCATCCGCCCCCGATGCCTTGATAGTTGCCATATCTGTTAGCGCCCGTTCCAGCTCCCCCATGGTCAAAGGTCCATCTAACAAAACCCTCTGCTCTTCAGATATTCTACGTAAAGGAAGGCCACCTATGAAAGATTGCAACTCCCCTTCTGTGGGACGTTCTTTGAAGGTATATAAGGTGGAGTAAAACTCTTTCAGCACTGTCAGAATATTACTGGTGTCGGATACCTGAACATCATCAGAGTTGTGAAGCATCGCTATGTGGGCAGGAGATATGGCAGGTCTGGACAGTACAGCCGGTAATCTACCCGCCCTCTCTCCTTCCTCATAATACTTTTGCCTTTGAAAAAAACGTTTATATTCGGCCTTTTCCATGACAATCATTTAGTTGCTGTTGTGCTATTCTCCAGCCATCCGCATTTTCTACTAAGGGGTCCCTAACAAATGCAGCCTCTGCGCTCTGCATTTTCACTTCCAGTTCCTTCAGTTTCATTGCCAAATTCTTTTTAACTATGTTTACCTCTGCTATAAGCACTCCTCGTAGGTATACCTTCATTATGTCCATTACTACTAATTTAGATGCAGTTTTCTCATTGTTATGAAAAAACTCCTCCACTTCCTCTGAAATTCCAGCCGGAATTCTGAATATGTTAAGCCACATGGGGTTAAATCTCCATACAGTTCTGCCTCGATCTATATTGGGCAGGAGATTTGCCGCCAATATCATTGGAGAATGGTCTGACAACTTCCTGGGTAGATAAGCTATCCTACACACTAATCTAGCCATGTCTGAGTTTCCTAACATAAGGTCTATTCTAGACATAGAAGAGTATGTCGAGGAACAACAAGAATATTGCTTACTATGCAGGTTCCTTACCCTCCAGAGGTCTATCAAAGCAATGTCCTGCAATGTTCTCCCGAATGACGTCAGCCCTGCTCTCAGTGGTTCTCCTCTGCCACTAAATTTATCCAATGTCGCATCTATATAGTTGTTAAAATCCACCATAACCAAGACTGGAATTCCAACCAATGGGGCCAGCAACATCAGTATTCTCTTTAACACCGCAGGTGAATAAGGCGGAGGGACATATACACCCACTATAACACATTTGACATTAAAGACAACAACTTATATACATACATATCTACCTTCCCTATCAAGGTCAGAAGATATACACTTAAATGGAACACTTTTCTGTATTAGCAAGCTAACGCCTCTGGAGTGAGACGTATAGGTAGAGTTAGGGCTGGGCGATTAATCGAATTAATTCGATTAATTCGCCAATTGAAAGCCTCACGATTTTATTTTTTAGGAAAATCGTGAACTCGATTTTCCTAAAATGGCGCCCGCCAGATAAAATAAAAAAAATCTCTCACCTGTCCTGCACCTCCGCTCCGGTGTCTGGCGCTCCTCTTCTTCTCCGGGGCCGAGCTGCACTGTCCTGACCACGTACAGCGTCAGGACGTAGTGCACGCACTCTGACCTGACGCTGCACGCAGTCAGGTGACAGTGCCACGCCGAGAGAAGAAGACTGAGGAGCGCCGGACCTGGAGCGGACCCGCGGGGCAGGATAGGTAAGGGATTTTTTTATTTTATTCTTATGGTGGCCTATTGGGCTGTTCTGAGGGCTGAAGGGGGCACTACTGTGGGCTAATCTGAGGTTTCAAGAGGGCTCTACTGTGGGCTGTTCTGAGGTCTCAAGGGGGCACTACTGTGGGCTAATCTGAGGTCTCAAGGGGGCACTACTGTGGGCTAATCTGAGGTCTCAAGGGGACACTACTGTGGGCTAATCTGAGGTCTCAAGGGGGCACTACTGTGGGCTGATCTGAGGTCTGAAGGGGGCACTAATGTGGGCTGATCTGAGGTCTGAAGGAGGCACTACTGTGGGCTGATCTGAGGTCTGATGGGGGCACTGTGGGTTGATCTGAGGTCTGATGGGGGCACTGTGGGCTGATCTGAGGTCTGATGGGGGCACACTGGGCTGATGTGGGGTCTGATGGGGCACAATGGGCTGATGTGGGGTCTGATGGGGCACAATGGGCTGATGTGGGGTCTGATGGGGCACAATGGACTGATGTGGGGTCTGATGGGGCATAATGGGCTGATCTGAGGTCTGTTGGGCACAATGAGCTGATGTGGGGTCTGATGGGGCACAATGGGCTGATGTGGGGTCGGATGGGGCATAATGGGCTGATCTGAGGTCTGATGGGCACAATGGGCTGATCTGAGGTCTGATGAGGGCACAGTGGGCTGATCTGAGGTCTGATGGGGGTATAGTGGGCTGATGTGAGGTCTGGTGGGGGCACAGTAGGCTTTTTTTATTTTTTTATATTTTTAATAACATAAGAAAATCGAGATTTAAATCGTGAATCGTCCAAAATTAAAAAAAAAAACAACAAAAAAAAAACCACGAGATATTTTTTTTGGCCATATCGCCCAGCTCTAGGTAGAGTCATAACAATGACTTGCCCACCCAGGAGTAAGTACCTTTACCGTATCTTTTGTGAGGTGAGTTTCTTGAAAGCAACAAATCATATGAGAGTAATTCCTCACAGTATCAAACACCGCTCTTCTCTTAGTAGCTTCACCCATACCCCTCACGTTCCAGCTCACAAAGGTTACTGTATTAGCCATTATCCCATCTCCAGCACATAACCCTCCAGGATAACACATATTGAATCCAAATATCCGGACTAAGGATATCACTCTTGCCGGCTCCCCCCTTCACGACTGCACTAAAATATCCCTTTCCCAACCCAACTAATCCTATCCCTTAACCCAAACCAACTGAAGAAAACTACACCACTTATCCCCCTCTTGTCCAACACCAGCAACCACTGAGACTCACCAAGATCTTGTGTCCAAGCCGTGAGTAAAACTCTCTTCAGCGACAACTAGTGGCGGAGGATTATCTCACATGTAGAGCTTCACCAAAAACACACACTTACTGAACTCTAATACGCCAAGTACTACCTTAGATTCCTCCAAATCCGTCCTTCCCGCCTCCCCACCACACCTTCACAGTTATTCAACGTATGAAGTGCTACATAAAACGTGTCATACAAACAGAAAATGAGCATCATAACAATACTCCACCTCCCCATAAATTGTACTAGCAGAAAGTAAACTCATATAATCATAAACCAGTCAACTTGGTGCTAGGCATTACTATCCACCCACTCCCATAATGCCATATACATCACCGCTCAGTCCACAGTGACATTTCTTTACAGTATTCTTTAAAACCAGCACATATAAGCACATCACACATCCCGCTCTTCCACCCGTGCTAGTGATCTTTCATGTCTGTCCAGCCATCTCAAGGCATCCGCTGGGTTTTCAAAGAAGTGGGTTTCTCCTCCCGCCACCACTCTCAGCTTCTCTGGACCCTGTGCGCCCTTTCCACTGCAAACAGGGGAGTTAGGGTGTCTTTCCCAAATGTATTTAGTAGCCATGACTCAAAATATTCCGTGGCTTGTGCTCCCTCCACCTTCTCAGGGACACCAATCACACGCACATTGTTCCTCCATAATCTGTTTTCCATGTCGTATTGTTTGGCCGCCAACACAGTTTGCTGGCCTTCGCTCTCATTTCAGTGTGTACCGGAGCAATGGTGTCTTCCACCTCACCTAGTCTAACTTCCAACGCTGTAGTACGCTCCACCAACTTACGCAAGTCATGGCGTACAATGCCCACATCCTCTTTTATGGCCCCCACTTGTACATTTAGTATAGAAAGTGATTTACTACACCTTGCAATTGCTTTAAGTACGTCTTTCAAAGTCGGCTCGTCGGAGTCACCCAACTCTTGCACCGCCATCTTTGCTTGTGCTGACTTGCCCTTCCTCCACTCCTCCTCCAGCACCTTGCCTCCATCATCAGACTCCAAGGGACCTTCAGCAGCCTCAGACAACTTTTTAGATTGTTTGCCCGCTCTATCAACAGAATATGAGCGTGCAAACTTTTCTAGTTTCGCCGCCTCCTCCTTCTGCACCTCAGTGGAGCGGCTGGCCTTGCTCAGCGTGGCGGCCCCGGCGCCATCTTGGATATCATGCTCACCTCCTTTGAGTTCTTTCCTTTTAGTCATGACTACTTTGCTCCTCCCTCGCAGCTCCACTGTGAACCGCAACTCCTATGCGTCTGTTTGAGATGTTTTCCACTCTTTTAGCACTAGTCTTTCAGGATAAATAATCGGTGTAAGCAGGGAGCCGAGTTGCCGCGCGTCTTCTCACATACTACGCCTAGCCACGCCCTCATAAAAAGATTTTCTTGATATGCTCAACCTCCCTACCTTAAAGGGGTTGTCCAAACCTGGACATACCCGGAATTTTACCCAGGCAGCCTGCCTGACTGACAAGAGCATCAGGGCATATCATGCTCCAATGCTCTCCTTTGCCCTGCGCTGAATCGCGTAGAGCAAAGGCATTTTGCCCAGTTCCGGTGACGAATCGGGCTCTGCCAGGCAGAGGTTTCCACCCATCAGTTAGCCAGGTGACGTCACCGGCACTGATGGGCGGGCTGTAAAACGCCCGGCAGTGTGTTGTTAGTAAACAAGAAAGCTGTTTCCCTGCGTGATCTAGCGTAGGGTAAAGGAGAGCATTGGAACATAATATGCTCCGATGCTCTTGTCAGGCAGGCTGCCTGGGTGAAATTCTGGGTATGTCCGGGTTCAGTTCTGAAACCGGACAACACCTTTAACAGCCCCAGTCAGATTACTCAGTCCCTCTCTTCAAAAGACCTGGCTCAGATGGTCTTTATAATATATATTATAAAACACTTTCAGGACTTATATTACCCCATCTCTATAACTCTCTTTCTGTAGCCTTTATTGAAGGTACTCTCCCCTAAGGAGACATTAGCTGCTACCATTGTAGCTAGAGATGAGTGAATCTTCAAAGAATCTTCGGCGAATATTTCACAAATTTATAAAAAGATTTCTTCTTAATACGAATTTATTCGGTCGAAGTTGCGTTAAAAAATATTCATTATTCTGGTCGTATTCTGCGAACATTCCCGCACAAATAACGAATATAGCGTTGTTAAAGGCACGCTACTTAACTGAATACGTGTGCATGAGCGTACAAAGTGTGTACGAATCTTTAGCATACTATTGTCTCACGATTGTGTAATACGCACGCACGTACGATGCTAGGCCGCGACGCACAGTCCTCAGAGGCAGAGTGAAGTTTTCAATATGGCATCAAGGCGTTCATCAGCATTCATCATCAGTGCCCAGAGCGACTTACTGAGATCCACGCAGAGATACGACAGGGTGAGTAACAAAATATTTGAAAAGTAAAAACATGTTAAAGAGTTAGTGTACTGTATTATATATACCAGGCCAGTGAGCCATATTGTCCTTCTATACGGTTTTCATTAGTTGGCAGTGGCACTTTTACATGGGCGGTGTGCGTAGTGCGGTGCAGCAATTTTCTTTCATGCTAGGCCATGCCTCTAACTCCACCCAAACAAGTGAAGGTATTCTCAGATACTTGCCCCTTCACAGTAATTTGCCTTAGGCTACTTTCACATATGTGGTGGTGATCCGGCAGGCTGTTCCGCAGTATTTGTCCTGTCAATTCCTGGCGTTCTTGCCGGATAGCGGCCATATCAGCGCAGTCCCCCGTTATTGTTAATAAGGCTGGCTATTCTCCCGTTTGTGTCAGGCAAATGCGCTAGTGTGAAAGAAAGTACCATTAGATATATGCCCCTTCATAGTTAGCGCTTCCTCCTCCTACACACAGACTCACAGACATGCTCATGCTACAGCTAATGTGAGTGGGCGATATCAAAAATATTCCCACGATAATATTAAGAAATTTATCGCGATAACAATATATATCGCGATAAATACCCATTTATAAGAAAAAAACACTTGGGGCCACAAGGAGAAGACATTATACTTTATGGGGGCAGCCACAAGGAGACATTATACTGTATAGGGTCCACAAGGAGACATTATATACTGTATGGGGCAGACACAAGGAGACATTATATACTGTATGGGGGACACAAGGAGACATTATACTGACGTCGGGGAAGGTGAAGAGCGGGGAGTGGACTGCTCCCTGCTTACCGTCACCGTCTCTGCTTCCTATGGATGCAAAGACAGCTGACCACGAGACATAGCCACCGGTTCCCAGATACAGCCGCTAAAATCCTGACTGTCGAATCCGGAACGGTTGGGACTGGAGCTATGGTATACTAGTGCATTGTATGTGCTGTAATTATATTTTTTATGTTTGTACCTGCAGAATGTGACACACAGACATCTTTTATTCATTCATTAAATCCCCCACACCTCCCAACAAATGTCACCTCCATCAAATATGTACCCCAGATATTCTATGTTCCCTTCACATGAAATGCCCACTCCACATCATATGGGCCTTCTCTCACCCATAATATCTTCGTAGTAGTATACAGTGTTAGTATTAAAACGGTCATCTTAACAATTGTGTACGGATTTATGTTGCAGAGCAACGTCAGCGTCATGCCCGGCCGGCCCCTGCAGTACCTTCAGCTTCTAGTAAGTGCAAACATATTTAATTTATTTTCAATCCAGGCTAGGTGGGAGTGCAGCTGCAGTGATATAGTAGAACACTAGTGGTTAGGGATGAGTTCCAGCCCCAAACTATTTAGATGTATCAACATCAGAAGTGCTACAACTGTTCATTAGAGTTGAATGCAATGCCATTAATTAATGATTTTTGACAGCTGCCCGACCACAGAGGAGCCCCTCTCACCCTCCTCCACCACAACAGTGAGAGAGGAGCCCACCTGCTCCTCCAACACCACCACCACAACTTTCAGAGCTAGAAGGTAGGTAAAATAAAAAATATAAGCTAAATTTATGTTTTATCTTTTGTAGCTCCAACGGTAAGGGAAACGTTATCCCCAGGCCCATGGGTAGACCACTCAGTATGGGTGTCCAGTAAGTACAAACCCCTAATTAACAGAAGTTTAATATTTTCAAGCACTAGGGTCATGCCACCCAACATGTTATTGATAACTAGACTGTGTACACATTATTTTCTCCAAGTGGTTAGTGAAGCAGACATGTTATCACAATAATTGTAAAATCAAGGTAGTGAAAGAAGTAGAAACTTGTGTTACCTCAAAAATATTAAAAAAAAATGTGTCATACATTACATAATATTAATACATTGGCAACTCTGTGTAACAAAGCGAGAAACAACCTTGCACCTCACATAGATCCAGAGATCTACCCCAATTACTCGGCTACATCAAGCTGGTTACTCAAGGGTAGAGTCTATTCTGCTCCATGATCTCTCCCTATCACAGTTCAGGACAGGAGGCAGTTGAAGATTTAAACTGAAAATGTGTAGCCTTCTCAGTGAGCAGTTCAAAGAAATAAAAAAAATGGCTCAATAAAGATACATTTGACTGAATAACTCAGTTCTAGTAGATATACAAAATATTTAATGACATGCAATTGCTAAAGCATTCAGAACCAGGTGCTGGTTTAAAAGTTTAGAATATTTTTCGTGGGACAACCCCTTTAACTCGATCATATTAATTATATTACTGTTTCCACCCCTACAGATATCCCAACTGACTTTGAGGTGGAGGCAGCCTTACGGCGTTTTGACACTAGGCTCCATGCTGCCTCCCGGCTTATTCGCGGCCTGCAGCTGACGCCTGCAAAGGCCGGCATAATTTTTTTTTCTCTTTTGTTTTTTTTTTTAAATTTATTATTTGTTCTAAGTTATTATTTATTACTAAAATAATTCTTCTAAAACCTGTGTTTGGTTGTTTTTTTAAACCTTTAACCCCTTCCTGACATACTGTGAAGAAGACAGGGGTGTCTCTTTAGGCCGGAGCCTCCAAAAATTGACCAATGGCCGGTTCCTGGATTAATGAAGACAGGGTGTCTTCAGGCCAAAGCCTTAAAAAATTAAGCACAGACCGGTTTCCGGATTACAGTAAGAGAAATACAGGGTGGCTTGGCTTGTTTGGACAACAAGCCTGTAAACATTCTTCCTTGTAGTAAAGAGAGGCAGAGAACATTACCGTATTTTTCGCCCTATAAGTAGCACTTTTTTCCCCCCAAAAGTAGGGGGAAAAATGCGGTTTGTCTTATAGGGCGAATACAAGTGAGCGCTTCCATAAGGAAGCGCTCACTTGTACATAGGGACCCCCATCAGACCTCACATCAGCCCACCCAGCCACCTATAAAAACCTTACTAACCTGTCCTGCGCTGCCGCTGCCGTCCGGTCCCGCGCTCCACTCTTTTCCCTGCCAGGGGCGCACTATTACCCGATGCTGCGTCGGGTCATAGTGCGCGCCGGCAGGGAAGAGAGTGGAGCGGCGGGACCGGAGGGCAGCGCAGGACAGGTAAGTAAGGTTTTTTATAAGTGGCTGGGTGGGCTGATCTGAGGTCTGATGGGGGCACATACTGTTGATCTGAGGTCTGATGGGGGCACATACTGTTGATCTGAGGTCTGATGGAGGCACATTCTGCTGACCTGAGGTCTGATGGGGGCACATACTGTTGATCTGAGGTCTGATGGAGGCACATTCTGCTGACCTGAGGTCTGATGGGGGCACATACTGTTGATCGGAGGTCTGATGGGGGCACATTCTGCTGATCTGAGGTCTGATGGGGGCACAGTGGGCCTGATCTGAGGTCTGGTGGGCACACAGTGAGACGATATGGGGGCACAGTGGGCTGATATGGGGCCATAGT
>ONZH01008429.1:0-34082 GCA_900303285.1 Rhinella marina
CAGTGAACAATTGTGAGGTGTGCGATACACTAGCCGCAGTCTAGAGAATAATTGTTTTCATTTAATTACATAAACTACAGTCCAGTGAACGATTGTGAGGTGTGCGGTACACTAGCCGCAGTCTAGAGAATAATTTCTTTCACTCAATTACATAAACTACAGTCCAGTGAACAATTGTGAGTTGTGTGGTACACTAGCCGCAGTCTAGAGAATAATTTTTTTCACTCAATTACATAAACTACAGTCCAGTGAACAATTGTGAGGTGTGCGATACACTAGCCGCAGTCTAGAGAATACGTTTTTATTCTCAATTATATAAACTACAGTCCAGTGAACAATTGTGAGGTGTGCTGTAAAGCAGCGTCAGTCTACAAAATAAGTATTTTCTCTCACATACAGTACAGACCAAAAGTTTGAACACACCTTCTCATTCAAAGAATTTTCTGTATTTTCATGACTATGAAAATTGTAGATTCACACTGAAGGCATCAAAACTATGAATTAACACATGTGGAATTATATACTTAACAAAAAAGTGTGAAACAACTGAAAATATGTCTTATGTTCTAGGTTCTTCAAAGTAGCCACCTTTTGCTTTGATTACTGCTTTGCACACTCTTGGCATTCTCTTGATGAGCTTCAAGAGGTAGTCACCTGAAATGGTTTTCACTTCACAGGTGTGCCCTGTCAGGTTTAATAAGTGGGATTTCTTGCCTTATAAATGAGGTTGGGACCATGAGTTGTGTTGGGCAGAAGTCAGGTGTATACACAGCTGATAGTCCTACTGAATAGACTGTTAGAATTTGTATTATGGCAAGAAAAAAGCAGCTAAGTAAAGAAAAACGAGTGGCCATCATTACTTTAAGAAATGAAGGTCAGTCAGTCCGAAAAAGTGGGAAAACTTTGAAAGTGTCCCCAAGTGCAGTCGCAAAAACCATTAAGCGCTACAAAGAAACTGGCTCACATGAGAACTGCCCCAAGAAAAGGAAGACCAAGAGTCATCTCTGCTGCGGAGGATAAGTTCATCTGAGTCACCAGCCTCAGAAATCGCAGGTTAACAGCAGCTCAGATTAGAGACCAGGTCAATGCCACACAGAGTTCTAGCAGCAGACACATCTCTACAACAACTGTTAAGAGGAGACTGTGTGCAGCAGGCCTTCATGGTAAAATAGCTGCTAGGAAACCACTGCTAAGGACAGGCAACAAGCAGAAGAGACTTGTTTGGGCTGAAGAACACAAGGAATGGACATTAGACCAGTGGAAATCTGTGCTTTGCTCTGATGATTCCAAATTTGAGATCTTTGGTTCCAACCACCGTGTCTTTGTGCGATGCAGAAAAGGTGAACGGATGGACTCTACATGGAGGAGGAGGTGTGATGGTGTGGGGGTGCTTTGCTGGTTACACTGTTGGGGATTTATTCAAAATTGAAGGCATACTGAACCAGCATTGCTACCACAGCATCTTGCAGCGGCATGCTATTCAATCCGGTTTGCGTTTAGTTGGACCATCATTTATTTATCAACAGAACAATGACCCCAAACACACCTCCAGGCTGTGTAAGGGCTATTTGACCAAGAAGGAGAGTGATGGGGTGCTCCGCCAGATGACCTGGCCTCCACAGTCACCAGACCTGAACCCAATTGAGATGGTTTGGGGTAAGCTGGACCGCAGAGTGAAGGCAAAAGGGCCAACAAGCGCTAAGCATCTCTGGGAACTCCTTCAAGACTGTTGGAATACCATTTCAGGTGACTACCTCTTGAAGCTCATCAAGAGAATGCCAAGAGTGTGCAAAGCAGTAATCAAAGCAAAAGGTAGCTACTTTGAAGAACCTAGAATATAAGACATATTTTCAGTTGTTTCACACTTTTTTGTTAAGTATATAATTCCACATGTGTTAATTCATAGTTTTGATGCCTTCAGTGTAAGTCTACAATTTTCATAGTCATGAAAATACAGAAAACTCTTTGAATGAGAAGGTGTGTCCAAACTTTTGGTCTGTACTGTATATGTATTACAGTCCAGTGAAAAATGGAGTGCTTTGGGGTAAAATAGCCGCCATATAAAGACTATGTTTTTTTCTCAGTTATATGTACTACAGTCCAGTGAACAATTCTGTAGTGTGCTGCACAGCAGCATCAGTCTATAAAATACATATTTTCTCTCAGTTATATGTATTACAGTCCAGTGAAAAATGGCGTGCTTTGCGATAAAATAGCCGCCATTTAAAGACTACGTTTTTTTCTCAGTTATATGTACTACAGTCCATTGAAAAATGTAGTGGTTTGCGGTAAAATAGGCGCAGTCTAAAAATTCCTTTTTTTCTCTCAGTTATATATACTACAGTGCAGTGAACAATTCTGTCGTGTGCGGTGTAGTAGCCGCACTCTAGTGTTGACACTGTGAAGGTAGACCAGCAGAAATACTGAATTTTCCCCTCACAGAGTGATGTCATTTGTATATACATGTATTCAATGCTATTTAGCCTTACAAAAATATCTCAGCTTTGCAAAATGCTTATGCAGCTGTGTCCAGTACATCCTGATACAGATTCCACTCCCCCCACCTGTCCGGGATGCTGCGGTGGAGTAACCAAGACTAGAAGAACAAAAGAATATGCGTTTAATGCTTATCAGCTTGCTGGGGAAACTCTGTGAACGAGGCCCCCACCTTTTCTAGTGTGTGTATATGCTTTTGTAATAAACGGAGCAGCCTAGATCACCTCAGCGCCTGAATGTGTTGGGAGACTCCAAACTGACCTCAGTGTCCGTCTTGAAATCCTACCATGTGCACAACCGTTCTTTAATTTGGACAACTGACCTGACCCCTAAGAGGACAGATTGTGTCCCCCTAAACAGTTGGCGCCCAAAGTCGTGGGGCCCTCAAAAGGAGCACCTGTACCCCAATATCCGAAGGTTGACATCTCCGAACCCCCATCTCTCAAAATCGAGGCCTGATCAACCTCCACGATCACGGTAAGTTTCATATACATTGTATGTGATAATTTGCCTGTGATTCAAGAGATGTGGGGCAGAGGAGACTAGACTTACGGGTGTTGTGGGTGGGTCCAAAGTGACCGGACTGGTGGTCTCCGCTGAGGGCTCGAACCTAGATAACGCACATAGAAGGTCACTGAGAGGACTCAGGTCGGTTGTATAGGGACCCAGACTGACAGTTCTGTGATAACCTCAATAGGGACTAGCCCGAGAGTTATCAGTTCTGGTAGGGACAGTGTGACAGGATGGTCAAGGAAGGACGCGCTGAGCGGTGCTTATCACGCCCATTGAGTGAATCTCCCCAGGATCGAAGACGGTGAGGCTGTAATTTACGAGTATATAACGAGTATATAATGAGTATCTGTACGGCTGGGAACCTTTAAAGCTTCCCTCCCTTCCTGGTGAGAGATAAGAGGTTCGGATCGATAGAGGCCATATCGATAAGGCGTCATGTTTACTTTATTGTGCTGTCAGTCTGGTTGAACAAAGAGAAGGCAAAAGATATGTAAAGGATGTGAAGAAACTGTTTAAGATAACTGGGATGCCTCCAGGAGGCAGATTACAGCCCAGTGAAGGTTTGATCGATGTAGCAAGAGCCTTCTATAGAACTGCTTCAAATCAGAAAAAAAAAAAAAATGATGGACTGTGGAAATTGTATTGAAGGGAAAGAGAAGTTGGTTAGAAGGGTAATAGGCTGGTGCAGGAAAAATGGTTGATCAACCTCCATGATCACGGTAAGTTTCATATACATTGTATGAGATAATTTGCCTGTGATTCAAGAGATGTGGGACAGAGGAGACTAGACTTACGGGTGTTGTGGGTGGGTCCAAAGTGACCGGACTGGTGGTCTCCGCTGAGGGCTCGAACCTAGATAACGCACATAGAAGGTCACTGAGAGGACTCAGGTCGGTTGTATAGGGACCCAGACTGACAGTTCTGTGATAACCTCAATAGGGACTAGCCCGAGAGTTATCAGTTCTGGTAGGGACAGTGTGACAGGATGGTCACGGAAGGACGCGCTGAGCGGTGCTTATCACGCCCATTGAGTGAATCTCCCCAGGATCGAAGACAGTGAGGCTGTAATTTACGAGTATATAACGAGTATATAACGAGTATATAATGAGTATCTGTACGGCCAGGAACCTTTAAAGCTTCCCTCCCTTCCTGGTGAGAGATAAGAGGTTTCGATCGATAGAGGCCATATCGATAAGGCGTCATGTTTACTTTATTGTGCTGTCAGTCTGGTTGAACAAAGAGAAGGCAAAAGATATGTAAAGGATGTGAAGAAACTGTTTAAGATAACTGGGATGCCTCCAGGAGGCAGATTACAGCCCAGTAAGGTTTGATCGATGTAGCAAGAGCCTTCTATAGAACTGCTTCAAATCAGAAAAAAATAAAAAAAGATGGACTGTGGAAAGTGCATTGAAGGAAACGAGAAGTTGGTTAGAAGGGTAATAGGCTGGTGCAGGAAAAATGGTTGATATGGTTTATGTAAGTGACTTATAGAAAGTTGTAGTAGGTTGAGAAAAATATTTCCATTGCAAAATGGCGGATTTGGCTCCTAAAGAGAGACAATGGGAGAAAAAAAAAAAAAAAAAGATCTTCTTCAGTTTTTAGTTACAATTTCCCCCTACTTTGGAATTTATGATTATGATAATGCTACCATGTCTTCAGCTCATGTTGAAACCCCCTCCTCAGGAATTCACTCCCCCGTGGAGTGAGGAGTAGACAATAGTGTGAAAGTGACTTAAGATATAGAAATGTTACTTTTTGTTGCTGTAGATTGGCTGTATATGTGACACAGAAGAGTAAAGATAAATTAATAACTTTCCTTTTTCTCTTCCTAGCAGCTTGTAAATGTCCAAGTGCCGAGACAATAGTTTATGTGCACACTGCGGTGTGCTTGTGTGTTCTTACAATAACAATGTGTTGTAGTAGTGAACAACCGAAGACAATGGTATTATGTGCCAGCAATTGACTCACTTAATGCTTCTTTCAACCCCCCCATACAGGATGGACTTCTGTGTGTATCTGTATCCAGGAAAGCTGTGTCTCTGAGAGTTGACTCATTCAGTGGAATGTGAATGAATGTGTCAGCAGAGCTGTGTGGACTGCGTGGATGCAGCAGAAGAAAATGAAGGAATGACAATGTGAATGTGTATGATGTACTACATTTGTTTTTCTTTATATGCGCATTGAGGATTTTTATTTTTCCTTGGTACCAAATGTTTTGACCAAACTCTACATTTTATTTTTGAAAACAAGGCAATGAAATGTTTCTCATGGGCCCTTCATGTTTTATGTCTGTATTGTCAGATCTGTTTGTTTCAATGTTTGTTTTTTTGTCGATTGTTACATGTTAAATGTACTTATAACATTAGAGATCTGACCTCATGGACAACTGAGACGAGACTGATTCAAAGAGGGAGGATCACACCATCCGACTGAAAGGGGTGGACTTAGCTGACTCAGAGGGGAGGGAGGAGGACAGGGTGGACGTCACAGATACAAAGACAGCCCTTGAGCCCATCTCCTAGGTACAAGACACCCCCGTAAAAGACGAGAAAAAGGTCCATTCAATTCCACATCCAGAAAAGCTGGGTACTGCTACAAAATGTGCAGAATACACAATATCATATATTTAGTAAACATCAAACAGCATTGGGTATCTCAAGAAGGGTGGTTATGAATAAAAATGTTAATGGTGTTGTATTTTGTTTGGTTTAAAAGGTTTTACATTACACAAGATACCCGGGCATTGCTATTGATTAATGTATTGAAATATGCAGGATTATTTGTCAAAATATTATGAAAGTTTGTTTTGAAGTATTCTTTAATTAGATCAGGTTTAGAGTTTCACAAGTTTATTTTAGTTTGACAGAAGACCTCTTTGGTCTCATTGGTAAGTGTTATTTACATACAGTGTTGGACCGACAAAAGTTCTAAGGACATTTGTTTATTTGATCAATGATGGAAAGAAAACCTCATTAACGGCTTTTTCTAACATGAACTGAGTTTTTGAATTGACATTTTCTTGATTGTGTGGGACTGTTCCAGTACATCTTACCTGTGTGCAGCTAAAAAGAGCTGGGACTGACAACCTCGGGAAAAGTCCAGGGGCTGCTACGTCAAGTCTACAAGGTGTGGTAAGACACAGTTGGCAGTAACCAGTCACCCAACAAGAAACGGCTTCGACCACGGGTCTGCCATGCTGAACAAGGCCTTGCTGTTCGTACTACGGCTGTCCAGGGGTGGACCTGAACGGTAATCTGTGTGCCTAAGACTTCCTGACCAACTAGCAGAGCTGATGCAATGATCTGCAGACCAGTGAGCGTGGGAGGTCCTTGTGTCAAAGCTCCTCCCACAGACAAGGTAATGGACTGTCAATCACCCACTGATAAGAGGCTCTAACATCTGCACTGATTGACATCCACACCTGATACCCCTTCACATACATAGGGAGGGGTCATAGACTGAACTTTATAATAACAAGCATCAAGTGATGGACAATTGACTTTGCACCAGAGACTTTGTTATTATCCAAGAAGATCGAAGAGAAGACGACCACAGAGAGACACTTCTTGTTAGTCCAACACACAGTTTTTGTTTTTTAGAAATTCAACGGTACACAAGTAGGTTTCTGTCAAATGATTAGGATAAGCCCAAGTACAAAGGGGGGTGCCTGTTGGGTTTCAGCCTTGGTGAAGACTACCTTTTCCCCCATGTCTGTGTAGACACTCTTGACAATTAGAAAATCAAAGATTAGGGAAAAATTCAGTCTTTAGGGGGGACTGTGAAGGTAGACCAGCAGAAATACTGAATTTTCCCCTCACAGTGTGATGTAATTTGTATGTATTCAATGCTATTTAGCCTTACAAAAATATCTCAGCTTTGCAAAATGCTTATGCAGCTGTGTCCAGTACATCCTGATACAGATTCCACTCCCCCCACCTGTCCGGGATGCTGCGGTGGAGTAACCAAGACAATTGTGTCCCCCTTAACAACACCAACAAGTGACCAAGTTAGTTGAGGTAGCAGGTGAAGCACATAAAATTTTACACTGACAAAGCATGGCGGTGACAACAGAGTGACCAAGTTACACTCAGGTAGTAGGTGAAGCACATAAAATTTTACACTGACACAGCATGGCGGTGACAACACCAATGCCTTGGTCAGACTTAGATTGCAGTCAAATGGCTGGAGGTGAGCCTCCCAAAAATTTGTTTTGGACTGTCTGTAGTTGACCCTCCTGTAAAATTGTTTTTGGAGTGTCTGTAGTTGACCCTCCTATAAAATTGTTTTTGAGTGTCTGTAGTTCACGTAACAAAAAATTTATTGGAGAGAGGGCCTGTAGGTGGCCCTCCATAAACATTGTTTGTATAGAGCGCCAGTTGGCCCTCTGAAACATTGCCTGTTGGCTCAGCGTTTGTGTAAGAAGAGAAGCAGGAGGAGGAGGAGGAGAGGAGAGGATACATAAAGAATCTTCATGTTGAGCTGCTTTCCACCGCTGGAGATTTGCATTCCGGTGAAATCCAGGCTTTATTCATTTCAATAATAGTCAGCCTGTCAGTTTACAGGCGTGTACGCTTATCAGTGATGATGCCACCAGCTGCACTGAAGACCCGTTCTGACAACACGCTAGCGGCAGGGCAGGCCAGCACCTTCAAGGCGTACAGCGCCAGTTCGGGCAATGTGTCCAGCTGTGCAACCCAGTAGTTGTATGGAGCAGAGTGATCACGCAGGATGTTGGTATGGTCACCTAGGTACTCCCTCACCATCTTTCTGAACAGCTCCCCCCCTACTGGGGGACGGGTGACATAGTCTTGCTGGGGTGCCATAAAACTTGCAAAGTCCTTGGAGAGTGTTCCCCTTCCAGTGCTTGACAAGCTGCCTGCTCCCCTCCTCTCCCCTGCGAGTTGGCCAACAGAACTACGTCCTCTGCCGCTAGTGGTGTCAGATGGGAAGGATAGTTTCAGCTTGTGCACTAGGGACTGTTGATATTGATTCACTCTCATACTCCTTTCCTCTACAGGAATGAGAGTGGAAAAGTTCTGCTTGTACCTGGGGTCCAGTAGGGTGAACACCCAGTAATCGGTGTTGTCAAAAATGCTTCTAACGCGAGGGTCATGGGAAAGGCAGCCTAACATGAAGTCAGCCATGTGCACCAGAGTCCCATCACGCAATAATCTCCTCAATAGGCCGACTCTCCATTTCCTCCTCCAACTCCTCCTCTTCAGTCCATACACGCTCAACAGATAAGAAGGAATGAGCATAGGTACCCTCTTCAGTCTCGCCAACAGTCTCCTTCTCTTCTTCCTCGTCCTCCTCCTCCTCCAATACGTGCTGAGAAACAGACCTGAGGGTGGTCTGGCTATCAAGCAACGTATCTTCTTCCCCCATCTCCTGTGACAAGAGCAAAGCCTCTGACTTCATGCTGAGCAGTGACTTTTTCAGCAGACAAAGCAGCGGGATGGTGACGCTGATAATGGCGATATCGCCGCTGACCATCTGTGTTGACTCCTCAAAGTTGCTTAACACCTGACAGATATCAGACATCCACATCCACTCCTCATTGTACACTTGAAGAAGCTGACTAACCTGACTACCAGTTCTTGTGGAAGTTGTCATATGGCAGTCTAGAATTGCTTTTTGCTGCTGGTAAACCCTGGCTAACATGTGTAATGTGGAATTCCATTGTGTGGGCACGTCGCACAACAGTAAGTGAGCTGTCAGTCGTAAGCGCCGTTGCACTGCCCTGAGAGGGGCAGCATCTGTGGTTGACTTGCGGAAATGTGCACAGATGCGTCGCACCTTGGTGAGCAAATCAGAAAAATTGGGGTAGGTCTTGAGGAACCGCTGAACCACAAGATTAAACACGTGGGCCAGGCAGGTTTTATATGCAGTGTTTATATGGGTTGTTGTTACTTTGGGAAATAGTATTGGTGTATAATGGCACATGTGTGAGCCTGCCGAGTTGCAGAACCGCCACCAGGTTACGCCCATTGTCACACACAACCATGCCTGGTTTGAGTTTCAGCGGCACCAGCCAAAGATTGGTCTGCGCCGTGATGCCCTGTAACAGCTCTTGGGCGGTGTGCCTCTTGTCACCTAAGCTCAGCAGTTTCAGCACCGCCTGTTGGCACTTACCCACGGCAGTGCTGCTGCGCCTAGAGCTACCGACTGAAGGCGCCGTGCTTACAGATTGTATTTGAGAGTAGGAGGAGGAGGAGGGGTTGGAGGAAGAGGCATAAAAAGTCTGAGAAACCATGACCGAGGTAGGCCCCGCAATCTTTGGTGTGGGCATTGCATGAGCGGCCCAAGGGTCAGACTCGATCCCAGCCTCCACCAAGTTAACCCAATGTGCCGTCAGTGAGATATAGTGTCTCTGCCTCCCAGCACTTGTCCACGTGTCTGTGGTTTCGTGGACCTTCTCACTAACCGCGTTGGTCAGATGATGTTCTCTAACACGTGCTGGCGTAGGGCTGGGACGGCACATTGTGAAAAATAGTGGGGGACCAAGTACCGAGGGACAGCCACCGCCATCAGGTTGCGGAAAGCCTCAGTCTCTACCAGTCTATATCGCAGCATCTCCAGGCTCAGCAGTTTTAAAATGTGGACGTTTAGGGCTTGTGCATGTGGGTGGGTCAGTGGTATTGTATTTGTGTTTGCGCTCCAATGTCTGATGCAAAGACAGCTGAAGGCTGCGCTGTTACACATTGGTGTAGGGTGTGGAGGATCGTGGAGGTGAAAGGGTGGTTGTAGGGCGGGAGGAGCTTGTGCCGGAGTCCTGGGCGGGGGGTTGACTCGCTGAGCCAGCATGTGACAAAGGGGTAGGAGCAGTGGTGTGATATGCAGGAGGTGAACGGCCTTGGTTCCATTGAGTCGTGTGTTTAGCACTCATATGCCTGCGCATGCTGGTAGTGGTTAGGCTGGTAGTGGTGGCTCCCCTGCTGATCCTGGTGTGGCACAGGTTGCACACCACAGTCCGTCGGTCATCCTCACATTCCTTAAAAAACCTCCAGACTTGCGAACATCTAGGCCTCGGCACGGGAGCTTCACTACGTGAAACAGTTGATGATCTACTTGCTCTTGCCCTGCTTCTCCCTCTGGCCACCCCACTGCCTCTTCCAACCTGTTCTGGTGCTGCACTTGCCTCCCCCTCAGAAGCACTGTCTTGACTAGGCTTACCAACCCAGCTCGGGTCAGTCACCTCATCATCCACCTGCTTTTCCTCCGATTCCTCACTCTGCTCCCCCCTCGGACTTACTGCCCTGACAACAACATCAATGTCTGACAACCGTGTCTCATCATCATCCGACACCTCTTGATGCACTACTTGCACTAAGTCCACACTCTCATCACCCACAGACTGCGAAAGTTCTAAATTTTGGGCATCGGGACAGATCAACTGCTCAGGCTGCTGTTGTGCAGTGGTTTGTGTCTTTGGGTAGGGTCCTGAAAAGACTTCCTGTGAGTATTCCGGATCTGAATCCATATTTTCCATGGGAGGGGCGTTAAGGGGTTAATAGTGAGCAAGTCTGTCTATCTGTATGTATGTATCTTTCTCTCTCTTTTTTCACATGCTGGCCAGCAAACCTTTGTCTTTGCCCACTATCATTTCCACAGACAAACTAGCTCAGTATTCCCCACCACCAAACACACAGCATTACCAGCTACTTACCTGCAGGAGACTAAACCTGAGGAGAGGGTGTGCTGGGTTTATATAGGGTGCTGCTAATTATTGCCAGGTGAGGCAAAGCTGCACCCAAGCCTAGTGGATTTATGTTCTTATGTTATGTTTGGTATAATTTGGTAAAATGTATATAGATTGTAAGCTCCTTTTTTATTTTAAAAGGAGACAGCTAGAATGCTTTGTGTTTTATGTAGTTTAATGTATGATTTATGTGCAATATTTCTGTTTTAAACCAAATGCATGCTCCTTTAAGACTGATGGATTCTGGAAACTGGTAAATTGTATATAAGTGCACTTGTATGTAGGTGGAGGGATCTTCAGTTCAGACTGGATGAGCTGAGAGCTGGGGTGCTACTTAATCCTAAGGTAGCTGCAACTTAACCCCTTATTCTCCTGAACTATGTTTTTGTTAATTTGTTTTGTTTTTGCTCAAAAATAAACCTGAGCTTATTTTGCCAAGACCTGAGTGAGGACTGTTTCTAACGACAACGACTCCCACACCCCAACAAGGGGAAGGCTGGGGGAAGGAGGTTGAGCTGGAGGAGCCAGAGGTCTACTCCCTTGGCTAAAGTGGGTGGACTGTGTGGAAGACTGGGTGGTGGATAAATTACTTGGACACATTATCCGCTATCCACGTCATCACCTGTTCGCACTGTTGTGGTTTCAATAGTGGTGTACCACTTGACCTTGTAAGTTGCGAGATGAAGCTATGGAGCGAAACTCTGCAGCGTTCCACTGCTCCCTCATCAGTAGGTACTGTGTCACCCTGCCCAGGACCACGGCCTCTGCCCCCTTACATCACTTGGACGCCCACGTCCTCAACCCTTAGCCCTAGGGTTCAACATTTTGTGTAATCACTAAACTGTCAAATTAATATCTGAGGCCACAAATGTATTCTCTAGACTGCGGATAGTGTACCACACACCACAGAATTTTTCACTGGACTGTATGAAATGTATCTGAGAGAAAAAACGTATTCTCTAGACTGCCGCTAGTATAACGCACACCACACAATTTTTCACTGCACTGTAGGATATATGAATGAGAGAAAAAAATGGATATTTTCTAGACTCCGGCTAGTGTGCAGCACACAACAGAATTTTTCACTGCACTGTATAATCTCTAACTGAGACGAAAAACGTATATGTTCTACACTCCGGCTAGTGTGCAGCACACAACAGAATTTTTCACTGTACTGTAGTATATATAACTGAGAGAAAAAACGTAGTCTTTAGACGGCGGCTATTGTACCGCAAATCACTCAATTTTTCACTGCACTGTATGATATACAACTGAGAGAAAAAACTTATATTTTCTACACTCCGGCTACTGTGCAGCACACGACAGAATATTTCACTGCGCTGTAGGATATCTAATTGACAGAAAAAACGTATACCCTAGACTGACGCTATGGTACAGCACACAACATAATTGTTCACTGGACTGTAGTATATATAACTGAGAGAAAAAACGTATTCCGAAGACTGCACTACAGATCCCAGCAAGCCCAGGTACAGCAGCATCAAAAATGAGTACTGAGAGGACTTTGGGCAATTTCTTTTGGGTCTGTGTGGACCACGTGCTGTCCCTTCTGCCACCAGTCGCTGTGCACAGCATGCAGCTGAGATGGCTGTAGCTGCACTACAAGTCCCAGCCAGCAGCCGAGAGGAGGCCAAAAAAAAGGTCGTTGTAGCCCTTAGAAGGACCGTTGGGTTTTTTTGTGGGTGATTCCTGCCTAACCAAAATCTAAACTGAGGCCCTAACAGTGTGCAGCCAAGATGGCGGTCGCTGCACTACAAGTCCCAGCCAGCAGCCAGGAGGAGGCAAAAAAAAAAAGGTTGTTGTAGCCCTTAGAAGGAGCGTTGGGTTCTTTGTGGATGATTCCTGCCTAACCACATTCTAATTTCACACCCTAACAGTGTGCAGCCAAGATGGCGGTCGCTGCACTACAAGTCCCAGCCAGCAGCCAGGAGGAGGCCAAAAAAAAAGGTCGTTGTAGCCCTTTGAAGGACCGTTGGGTTCTTTGTGGATGATTCCTGCCTAACCACATTCTAATTTCACGCCCTAACAGTGTGCAGCCAAGATGGCGGTCGCTGCACTACAAGTCCCAGCCAGCAGCCAGGAGGAGGCCAAAAAAAATGTCGTTGTAGCCCTTAGAAGGAGCTTTGGGTTCTTTGTGGATGATTCCTGCCTAACCACATTCTAATTTCACGCCCTAACAGTGTGCAGCCAAGATGGTGGTAGCTGCAATACAAGTCCCAGCCAGCAGCCAGGAGGAGACAAAAAAAAAGGTGCTTGTAGCCCTTAGAAGGGCTGTTGGGTTCTTTGTGGGTGATTCCTGCCTAACCAACATCTAAATTCAGGCCCTAACACTCTCCCTGACAGACAGCAGCTCTATCCCTAATCTCATGCAGCAGCCAGGAGGAGACCAAAAAAAAAAGGTGCTTGTAGCCCTTAGAAGGGCTGTTGGGTTCTTTGTGGGTTATTCCTGCCTAACCAACATCTAAATTCAGGCCCTAACACTCTCCCTGACAGACAGCAGCTCTATCACTAATCTCATGCAGGCGGCATCTGACGTTCACCGCCATTCCGTGTCATGGTAAAATTTTAAGTGCTTCACCTGCTACCTCAGTCTCACTTGGTCACTCTGGGTTCACCGCCATGCTGTGTCAGGGTAAATTTTTGGGTGGTTCAACTGTTACCTCAATCTAACTTCGTCACTTGTTGGTGTCACCACCATGCTGTCACCACGCTGTGTCAGGCTTATGCCTGCATCGTGGGGCAGGGGATAGGACAGCAGTGACAGCATGGGCAGTGGTGTCACCCGCAGGCGGTGATGGACCTTCGTTGCACCTAGTTGGGTGCTTTCCTAACATGTGCCAGTGCATGTGCCTTGCCCATCTTGGTCTGGGTCAGCACAATTGTCTAGAGGGTCACCCCAAGGCTGTTGGCCAGAATGTGGGGTAATGGTACGATTAGGCAGCCTCAGAGGCATCCATGCATGCTGCCCCTGATGTTTCCTGTCCATTTCCGTGGTGTTTCCATCATTTTCTGAGGTTTCCAGGTTTTCACCCAGCCTTCCCTAGGCAGAGCCTTGGTCCCCTGCTAAAAATGCTCGAGTCTCCCATTGACGTCAATGGGGTTCGTTATTCAAAACGAGCACCCGAGCATCGGAAAAAATTCGACTTGAATAACGAGCAACCGAGCTTTTTAGTGCTCGCTCATCTCTAAATATGACCCATAATACAGTGCAGCCAGCCAATCCATTGGTAGCAATCCCCTGTAGTGCCACACCGCTATAAACCCTGATCTTGCGTAGTCTCCACCATTTTACTGTGAGCTAAGCATAGGGAGAGATGTGGCAAGTGCTCCTGACTTAGGGACAGTATTGCTATAATCCAGCAGCCCTGTTTGATCCATCCACCATGTTCGACATCTGGTCTTATCCGTAATAATTTTAAAAGCAAAATACCACCAGGTTCATAGTAGGGAGGGATCCCGGACCTTATGGGATCCACATGTGATTATGGTCATTCCTGTAGTGGAGCCCTCAATTTTATCGCTTTGAGGAAAGTTTTCCAGCCTCAATGCTGTGTGCCATCTCAGGAACCATCACACTAGTGATGGGAAATCTTGTTCATTTTGGGGATTTGTTCATTCTGATCTAGTTCATTAGAAAGATTACTTCAAACAATTAGTTCCATTAGTTCATTATGTCTCTGGCTCTGTGATGCTACTGACAAGGGATTAGAAGCACAAATCTGGTTTTACACATAAGATTTACAGCTCTTTGGATGAGTTATAGTTTTGTTAAAAGGACCAGATATAGTATATATATTATAATCCAGCAGTTTGAATAAGAACAGACAGATGATACTTGGTGCAGGGAATAGAACTCCAGTATATCCTACTGCCTGCCCTGCGGCACTACAGTATATCCTGAGGAGGCTGATTCTGTGACTTCTGAACTAAGTGAAGATTTACTGAACTAACATGCTCCTAGAATGAATCCTGTCATGCAAAAGACTGAGCACAGCACCACTACCTATAGTAGTTCAGATCTACTGACTTATGGGGAATGTATGAGAGAGCTGAAAAGCACTATGGCAACACTTATAGTAGTGATAGGAATGTCGATCAGTGACCCTGATCATTTGGATCAGCTCACCAAAAAGAACTGACTGTTTTGGCTCTCAAATGGATCTTCATTTAGTAGAATTAATGGCTTTTATTATTTTGAGAAAGTTAGCAATATTTTTTATTGGCATGGTGTATACAGCACCATATAACAAATACAAAAGAAATAACAATATTGAAAACTGAAGCATTAAACCATTTCAACAGTGAAACATTGCCCACCCCACATGGCTGGTGTGTGTGGACTGAGGAGGAGGGCTCAATAATGACATCTTGTATAATGTAATCTAATGCTTGTTCCTTAAAGGCATTGTCTCATCTCATACATCAGGGGCATACCGCTAGGATATGCCCCAATGTCTGAAAGGTGCAGGTCCCACCTATCCTTAGAATGGAAGCGGCAAAGTGAAGGAGAGCGGTCCACTCTCTTTCACTTTGTGGGCTCTGTTAGATAGGTGCAGATCCCAGAGGTGGGGACTATGTTCCCAAGGTATGAGATGACACAACCTCTTCATTACAAGACTAGTAGGGCTGGGGTACTGATGCCTCCCCAAAACCCTGCCTTTCCTGCTCATTTTTTGTCTGCAGACTGCCACTGTGCTTTCCCTCTGCCCTGTCTGTGTTTGTGTCTCACTCTCACTTGAGTGCCGGCTATCATCATTCAGGTAAAGGAGTCGTCTCTTTGTACAGAACCACCCATCACTAACTTATAGCATCTTCAGCACAGAGTGGGAGAGGGACAGGAGCCAGAGACAGTGACAGGGATCCTATCAGAGATGCTGAGTCATCCCTGTCTAGTGTCAATCTCCTCCCACTTGCTTTAGTACTTAACTTACTGATCTTTGTCTATTTAATTATTTAGTTCATTTAGAATATCAGTTCATTTTGAAGCGATCATTCACAAACTACTGGTGGGTTTACACAGCCCGATAGTTTGGCAGATTTTAAGGGGCATGCCTACAAACCCTTGTTCCCAACAATCTGCCCATCTAAAGGTGCAGCTGATCAACCGATGAACAAGCAAAACGTTCATTCATTGGGGCAAACTGCCATTCCAACAGCAAGTAAATTTCAGGGCAGCAGATTGTGCTGTCTACAATGCAAATGCAATAGCAATTGCTCGTTCACATACTGTGGATATGATCCTGCATATAAATACAGTGCTTCATCCCCACTGAACGAGCAGCCAGTTGTCGGGAACACTTTCTTCCAAATAACAGGCTGCTCCACATACCATGTAAACCCACCATTACTCCTCCCTGCCGCTTTTCAAGGTGTCAGTCCAGACCTCGTTTCTCATGTCTATTAACTAACTCCTCTATTATTGAAATGAGTACAAGCACTCTTTATCCCTAGTGTTATATCTTCCTAGAGCTAACCCATGAATTTGGGTTATGTCCAATTTTGCAAGTCTTAGCTTCTCAATCCTTTCAAGAACATTGGTGATATTAGTAATTGTGGTTCAACTCATTGAACTCATTGTTTCAAAAGTACTTGCTTTTTTTGCTCCATGCTTCATTATGAAATAAATACAACCAAAGTGCTTATACCTGTGATCTCTGCCAAGAAAAGGGTAATGTGTAGACAGAAGCCATGGAATAAGTTTGCTTTACTCAGACCACATTTTGGGAATTTCCTTTTATACCTATGTATGTTTCCAATGGCAAATCAAATGCTTAATATACCCCATGGATCAATTATATACACATACAGTGCCTTGTGAAAGTATTCTGCCCCCTGGAACTTTACAAACTTTTGCCACATTTCAGGCTTCAAACAAAAAGATATAACATTTTAAAATTTTGGTGAAGAATCAACAACAAGTGGGTCACAATTGTGAAGTGGAACAAAATTTATTGGATCATTTAAACTTTTTTTTGTAATAATAAAACTGAAAAGTTGGGTGTGCAAAATTATTCGGCCCATTTACTTTCAGTTCAAAAAACTCACTCCAGAAGTTCATTGAGGATCTCTGAATGATCCAATGTTGTCATAAATGACTGATAAAGATAACTAGAATCCACCTGTGTGTAATCAAGTCTCCGTATAAATGCACCTGCTCTGTGATAGTCTCAGGGTTCTGTTTAAAGCACAGAGAGCATCATGAAGACCAAGGAACACACCAGGCAGGTCCGTGATACTGTTGTGGAGAAGCTTAAAGCCGGATTTGGATACCAAAAGATTTCCCAAGCTTTAAACATCCCAAGGAGCACTGTGCAAGCGATCATATTGAAATGGAAGGAGTATCAGATCACTGCAAATCTACCAAGACCCGGCCGTCCCGACTGATCAGAGATGCAGCCAAGAGGCCCATGATCACTCTGGATGAACTGCAGAGATCTGCAGCTGAGGTGGGAGAGTCTGTCCATAGGACAACAATCAGTCGAACACTTCACAAATCTGGCCTTTATGGAAGAGTGGCAAGAAGAAAGCCATTTCTCAAAGATATCCATAAAAAGTCTTGTTTACAGTTTGCCACAAGCCACCTGGGAGACACACCAAACATGTGGAAGAAGGTGCTCTGGTCAGATGAAACCAAAATCGAACTTTTTGGAAACAATGCAAAACTATATGTTTGACATAAAAGCAACACAGCTCATGATCCTGAACACACCATCCCCACTGTTGGTGGCAGCATCATGGTTTGGGCCTGCTTTTCATCAGCAGGCACAGGGAAGATGGTTAAAATTGATGGGAAGATGGATGGAGCCAAATACAGGACCATTCTGGATGAAAACCTGTTGGAGTCTGCAAAAGACCTGAGACTAGGACGGAGATTTATCTTCCAACAAGACAATGATCCCAAACATAAAGCAAAATCTACACTGAAATGGTTCAAAAATAAACGTATCCAGGTCTTAGAATGGCCAAGTCAAAGTCCAGACCTGAATCCAATTGAGAATATGTGGAGAGAGCTGAAAACTGCTGTTCACAAACGCTCTCCATCCAACCTCAAAGAGCCCGAGCTGTTTTGCAAGGAAGAATGGGCAAGAATTTCAGTCTCTAGATGTGCAAAACTGATAGAGACATACCCCAAGAGACCGCAGCTGTAATCGCAGCAAAAACAAAGTATTAATGCAAGGGGGCCAAATAATTTTGCACGTCCCACTTTTCAGTTTTATTATTACAAAAAAAGTTTAAATGATCCAATAAATTGTGTTCCACTTCACAATTGTGACCCACTTGTTGTTGATTCTTCACTAAAAATTTAAAATGTTATATCTTTTTGTTTGAAGCCTGAAATATGGCAAAAGGTTGAAAAGTTCAAGGGGGCCAAATACTTTCGCAAGGCACTGTATATCTGGCAAATCCAATTCTTCCCTTCTGATTTCAGAGATATGTATCTATGAAGGCTTATACACAAAAGCCTAACCCTCCACAAAAATCTAGCGAAGGCTTTCTCTTTATTACTTTGACATTCTTAAGTCCAAGTAGCATTGACAGATTTTGTAGAGGATATACGTAGCAGTTGAGGACAGCTAATCGTTTTAATTAAATAATAGCCCCAAAATTGACAAAGGGAGATATACCCATGTAGTCAATTCTGATTGAATTTTGTCTATTATCAGAGTAAAATTCAAATGATATATCTCAGATTATGACCTGGCAATTTGAATTCCCAAGTATTTTAAAGAATCAATGGCAATTCCCAAACCCATTGTTGGCACCCAACTCACATTATTTACTGTGTCCAGACAAAAGACCTCAGACTTAAATCTGTTTATTTTGTAACCTAAAAATTCCTCAGACATCTTCAGGTTCGCAAGTACAAAGGATAAATGAAGATCAATGTTATCTAAAAACAAAATCAGATCATCAGCGAAAAGTGCTAAATGTACTTCATCTTCACCTATTTTATCCCTGTTATTTCAGTTTCAATGGCAATATTGAACAACAAGAGTGATAATGAACACCTCTGTCTTGTGCCCTTGCCTAAAGATATTGGTTCCGTAAAAAAACAGTGCCCATTTAATTGAGATTTGGGGTTACTGCATATACCCTGTAAGATCATAAAAGGGTCCCAGAAAAACCATGACCGGGATACATTGTCAAAGGAATTTTAATTGTCAAAAGTGATAGTGGATGACCTTGAACTTAACAGCCCAGGCATGGCCCTTTCATCCAAAACTACCAGATTTTTTCCAATATTTTTAACACCTTGGTGCTGTTGAACCTCATAAAACGCCATTCAAATGTTCAGCTTCTGACCTGGAAGGGTGTGATGTGGTAGCATCTGACAAAAAGCTATAGCAGAGACAAGCCACTAATTTAGTTTGTTAGGAACACTATAGGGAGAGAATAAAGATATAATGGAGTAGATTTTAGGGAACTTGATTGGGGAAAACTTTGAAAAAGTGAAGGACTGGTCACCAAGATGTGTGTTTAATACACCTGTGGATTGACAGCTGGTTTGGCATTACAAAACCCCCTCCAAGAAAAACAACCACATTTTTTCTGTATATGAAATGACAAGCAGCTTTTCAATGGAAAAAAAAATGCAAAAATAAAATCCCCTCTACAAATTTTGTATTGTTCCATCCATAATGACCCACACTAATTTTTATGTAATTTAACCTGTTTGGTGAACATTGTAAAAAAAAAAAAATGCCAGAATTGCTTTTGTTAAACAATCACCAAAAAAATAAATAAAAAGCACACAAAAAGTGTAATGTACCCCAATGTGATACCAATGAAATGTACAAGTCAGTCAACAACAGTGAAGCCCTCACAGTGTAGAAAGAAAAAAAAAGTTACGGGTCTTGGAAGGTGGCAATGCCAGGGCATACCTGCAATAGAGGCAGACCATGAGACTGCTATGAGGCCCAGAGGTATGGGGAAACAGCACAGAATATGCTTTTCTCCCCTCCTTGTGAAAAAAATTGAATTTTCACATCATTTTCAATGCAAAAAGATTATTACTGCTTCTGTGGTAGTTGTAATACAGTATTTTTCGCCCCATAAGACGCACTTTTTTTCCCCAAAAAATGGGGGGAGGGGGAAAACAATGGTGTGTCTTATGGGGTGAATATAGGAAAAAATAGGGAAAATAGGGTCTGTACCTTGCTGCCGCTGGGACGCGCTGGGGTGCAGGGACGCGCTTTCCGTAGCGGTATGCGTCCGGTACACGTCCTTGGAGGCAGGGACCAGCCCGCTGCAGATAGCGAGATGCAGGGGCTGGTCGCCATTGTGGTGCTGGTAGGGCGGCCGGGAAGATGTGCTGTGACGAGCGCGGGAGCAGGCAGCGCATGAGCAGGCAGACGAGGGGCGGAGCAGGTTTCCCTATCATACATGCCTGCTCCGCCTCTCTCACTTCTCTCCCGACTGCTCCTGTCGCGTGTGAAAGCTGTGCCCTGAGTGAGCTGTGACCTGGGTGAGCTGTTCCCTGTCCCTTCCCACCCTGGTAGTGCCAGGCTGCAGCTACTGGTTGTATCTGGCTGGTGAAGGAAAAAAGGGGGGGACCCCACTCCATTTTTTTAAAATTATTTAATTATTTTTGTAAAAAAATGGCGTGGGGTCCCCCCCTTTTTTCCTTCACCAGCCAGATACAACCAGCAGCTGCAGCCTGGCACTACCAGGGTGGGAAGAGACATGGTTATTAGCCCTTCCCAGCCTAATGGTACCAGCCTGCAGCCGCCCCAGAGCCAGACCCTCAATTTAGAAGGTCCGGTCCTGCGGGTACCCGGCTCTTCCCGGCACCCCTGGTGGCGGTGGGTGCCGAGGTAATAGATGTTGGGGTTAGTGCTGGCCTGCCATACCGGCAAGCACTAAGCCCAGTATTAGTAATCGGGGCCGTCTGTAGATAGCCATAATTACTAAAACTGTAGTATTGTAAAAAAAAATACACACACACCAGTATAAAACATTTTATTGAAATAAACACTCCCCCAGACCCCTGTTTGACCATTTTATTTAAAAAAAAAAAAAAAAAGCTGGTCCGACGTAGTCCTCTGCATTCACGACCCTGAAAAATAGAAAACAAACACACAAACACAGACCACTTAGGCTACTTTCACATTAGCGGCAGGCCTGATCCGGCAGGTGAAGGGTGCTGCCGGATCAGGCCTGCCGCAGTGACATGTGTGGAGCCGGAACCGCGCTCCGGCCCCACACATGTCACACAGTACATACATACACATAAACATAAACATACACACACATATACACAGACAAATACACATACATACTTACATGCTCCCGGCAGGTCTTCAGAGCGTCGGAGGGACAGGACGGCGCGCACAGGTGACGATTCCCCACAGCGCCCTCTGCTGGGCGCCTGGTGGAATCGTCACCTGTGCGCGCCGTCCTGTCCCTCCGACGCTCTGAAGACCTGCCGGGGTGCATGTAAGTATGTATGTGCATTTGTATGTGTATATGTCTGTGTATGTTTATGTTTATGTCTATGTCTATGTCTATATGTGTGTGTGTGTAGCCGAATCCGTCATGAACTCCATTGAAAGTCAATGGAGGGCGGATCCGGTTACCATTGTGGTCACACCAGACGGATCCACCCCCATTGACTTGCATTGGGGGTCATTCCGGATCGGTCTTGGTGCGGATGCCTGGACCGGAGAGCAAACCGCAGCATGCTGCGGTTTGTTCTCCGGTCTGAAGACGGAACGGAATGCTTTCAGGAGCATTCCGTTGTCTTCAGTTAAGTTTTGTCCCCATTGACAATGAATGGGGACAAAACTGAAGCGTTTTATTCCGGTATTGAGCCCCTATGACGGAACTCAATACCGGAATTTTAAAACTCAAGTGTGAAAGTAGCCTTACCTCTTCCTGAAGTGGGATAATACACACAGCGATGTCACTGTACAGGGATAATAAACACAGCGATGTCACTGTACAGAGATAATAAACACAGCGATGTCACAGTACAGGGATAATAAACACAGTGATGTCACCGTACAGGGATAATAAACAGTGATGTCACAGTACAGGGATAACAAACACAGTGATGTCACTGTACAGGGATAATAAACACAATGATGCGACTTGTTAAGAAAAAAAAGTTAGCCATTTTGCAATCTGTAAAGTTTACCCGAAAGGAGGGGGGCGCGCGAAATTTGCCTGTAGGGGGCCCCGAAATTCCTGATGGCAGCCCTGTTCCAGGGAGTACGTGTCCACATGCAATCTCCATCCTAAAAGTCATACTGAGGCTCACCACCATGCTTTACACTGCAATCTTATTGAAAGACAGACAATCAGGGGTTCACCGCCAGGTTGTCAGGCAGCATTTTTAAGTGGGTCACCATTACCATGTCCCTGAAAATTGCCTTGGGGTCATCCCCAGACTATTGGCCAGATTTAGAAAAAATGGTGCAATTAGGGAGCCTCAGAGGCATCCCTACATGCTGCCCCTGGTGTTTCCTATGCATTTCCAAGGTGTTTCCATCATTTTCTGAGGTTTTCACATGTTGGGGCAACTTTTAGGCCCCATTCACACGACCGTATGAATGGGGCCGTATCTATCCGCAAAATTGCGGATAGATACAGCCAGGGGCGTACATAGAAATCTTTGGGCCCCATAGCAAGAATCTGAATGGGGCCCCTAACCCCACCCACTACCCCGGCCCATCCCACATGCTACCCTGGCTCCTCCCATGCCACGCCCCCATTTTCCAATAAAGAAATGTATACCTGAGCTACCGATTTTTATTTTTTTTTTTAAACTAAGGAGCTGTTATACTGAATGGGAGCAGCAACAAGTATAGATTATACTGTATATTATACAGCATGGTATATAGATTATACTGTATATTATACAGCATGGTGTACGGATTATACTGTATACTATACAGCATGGTGTAGGGATACTGTATACTATACAGCATAGTGTACGGATTATACTGTATACTATACAGCATGGTGTAGGGATTATACTGTATACTATACAGCATGGTGTACGGACTATACTGTATACTATACAGCATGGTGTACGGATTATACTGTATATTATACAGCATGGTGTACAGATTATACTGTATATTATACAGCATGGTGTACGGATTATACTGTATACTATACAGCATGGTGTACGGATTATACTGTGTATTATACAGCATGGTGTACGGACTATACTGTATACTATACAGCATGGTGTAGGGATTATACTGTATACTATACAGCATGGTGTACGGATTATACTGTATACTATACAGCATGGTGTAGGGATTATACTGTATACTATACAGCATGGTGTACGGATTATACTGTATACTATACAGTATGGTGTACGGATCATACTGTGTATTATACAGTATGGTGTATGAATCATACTGTACATTGTATAGCATGGTACAGGGATTATAATATATACTGTACAACAAATGCATGGCGGTTACACCATGCAGGACAATATAACCCCTGCGCCACGCTGTACAATATACAGTACGTACAGTGTATGCATATACCCACACACACATACATACATACATACATACACACACATATACATACACACACATATATACATACACACACATACATACACACATATATACATACACACATATACATACACACATACATACATATACACACACATACTACACACACATACATACACATACATATACACACACATACATATACACACACATAAAACATAAAAACTTACTTGTCCTGACGCTGGAGGGGGCTGGGCCTTGGTCTTCTTTCTTCTTTGCCGCTGCTGCACAGGTCTTCCCTGTGCCGCGGCTCCTATGAAGAAGCTCTATAGTTGTCCGTGCGTACGGACAACTATAGGCATTTTCAATGGGGCCGCCCGGCGGGTGTTCCGTGCGCACGGAACACACGCCGGGTGGCCCCATTGAAAATGCCTATAGTTGTCCGTACGCACTGACAACTATAGAGCTTCTTCATAGGAGCCGCGGCGTATCTATCCGCAATTTTGCGGATAGATACAGCCGAACCTTTGGCCCCTGCAAAATGATTCGGGTCTCCCATAGACTTTAATGGGATTCGGTATTTGGCCCGAATCCACGCATCCCACGGTGGGATTCGGGCCGAATACCGAATCCCCGAATCTTTTAGGATTCGCTCATCTCTAGTTATGATCCTTAATACAGTTGATAAGAACTTTAGCTGAATCTCTGGGGAATTTAGTTCATGAAGACATGAAGTACAGAGTGGACGGACGGGACAGACTGTGGTAATGTTGGGCTGTGGTAATGAAGACTGCTGCTGCTCATTATCCTCACCCCACAATCCTCTCATGTCTCCTCATCATCTCCATTCCCACAGAGATTCACCTGTATTCAGGATCATGATTCCTGACAGAAGAGCAGAGAGGAGGATGAGGCAGAACTATGGCTGATTGTAGTGAAGTAACTTGTCTTCCTGTGTGATTAGGACAGGTTTTGTGTGTACTGATAGGACGGCGGCCATTTTATTTCTCCTAATGATTGCTCCCTAGACAAAACAAGCCATTCTAAGTAATGAAAGGTATTTGTGAATATATTTATTATAAAATAACATTTAAGTATTTTCATTTTTTTAATTCCTGGAGAACCCCTTTAACTCATTGCGTTATCTTGAAACAAAAGTCATTGAAAAGCAATTGAAGGTGTTTGCTTAACACATTTATTTTAGATAACACGTCTCAGAAAGCATGTGTGTTAACTCCAGGGGCGTGTACTCTTTTGCTATGGGGCCCTATGAGATCTCTGTATGCCACTGAGAAATACAAAAACATTTTCTTTTCTATTTTTGAAGATTTTATTTGTGCAAAAGTAGTAAAACAGAAAAAAAACCTATATATATATATATATATATATATATATATATATATATATATATATATATATTTGGTATTGCTATAATCATATTGTCACGGACATTCCTATGACAGATAACAGGAGGTCTGTCAGACTGGCAACATGTGGTGCAATCTGACATGTTTTCCCTTTTTGTTGTTGTTTTTACCACACCCTTTTCCCTCAGGTGTTCCTGGTGTGGTAATTGTCCCTCCCCTATTTATTTCTTCTTCTCCCACTATTCCTTGCTGTTTATAGCTTCAGTGTTGTGGTGGTGAGCAGCAGTTTGGTTTCAGCTGAGATCCTGGAGCCTCCATTTCTTCATTGAAAGATAAGCTTCCTTTTCCCTCCTGTTGTTTTGTTATTAGGCCTTAGGGAGACTCCTGTTCATCCTTCCTTTTGGAGGAACAGGTAGACTCATTCCTGTCATTAGTTTCCAGGGTCCTATAGGGTCAGTTCGGTGTTTAGGTTCCTGTGTATGAACTTGCCTACATTTGAGGCCTGTTCATACTGGTAGATAGACAGGATTTGAGCCAGGGTTTCCTATAGGAGGTGTCCATCTTCCTTCCTTAGTATCTAGGCCTAATCTCCTTTCCTTCCTACGCTTGGTTTGGTCCCCCCCCCCAACCTGAGCGTGACACATATTGACCCAGAGAGTTAAAGGTATCTTTTTATTTATTCCAAAAATGAACACAGCTAAATTTATTATGTTTAAACTCAGCGGAATAGTTGTTTTTTCCCATCTACCGCAAAAAGTGTTAATAAAAGTTTTTCAATAAGTTATGTAACTATAACTTGTACTGCAAAAAACAAGACCTAATATGACTACATTGACAAAAAAAAAGTTATAGCTCTTAGTTGTGTTGAGAAAATTGAAGTTAAGAAATTAGAATTCTATCTGAATTTCAGAAAAAAATTGATTATCCACAAATCCAAATTTTTCTAAATTTCTTCTTGGTTCTTCGTGGGAATGAATCAATTTTTCCTGAAATGGCTGAAAGAAAAAAAAAAGAAAACAAAAGTCCTTAGAGACATTCTCCGACTGGCCCATTATTTCCCCTATAAAGAAGGAAATATGAAAACATCTGAAAAAATGTCAAAAGCTACTGCATGCTGTGTTTTATAAAAGAAGCCCCCACCCCACTAAATAAATAAATAAATAAATAAATAAATAAATAAATAAAGCACTGGTAACAAAAAATGCTTTTGTAACCTGTGGTTTGCCTGGAGCTAGCATTTTTACTGAAAAAAATGCACCAAAAACACAAGTGTAAAGAACTAGAACAGAATAAGAAAGAAAACGGCAGAGCCAGAGCATGCTACAACTTCAAAAAAATGCAATTGACCCAAAAAAACACAAATCACAAGGCCAAAAAATAAGCCACCACAAAAACAAAAACAAAAAAAAAAAACATTTTTGTGAGGCTTGGTAAGTTCCAGACTTCTGTAAAAGAAATTAAGTAGTTGATGAACAAAATTGTGCTAAGTTGTATTTAAATATCAAATAGTCTCCATCTTCTTAATCTCTATTAGATGCCATTTTATGCTTAAAATAAAAATGAGTCACCATCACTTAATTTCTATAGGAAGTTAGCTAGTCAATGCGAAAAGAGGAACTTTGCAGAACTTGATATATTTGGGCATGGAAGTTTCCAGATAGCTGAGTAATGCATTTGTGTCTGCATGTCATTAGCCATTACCATTTTTTTTTTGTTTTAATGTATACTTGTATGCTTGTGATTGGATATATTAAAATTGATGGCTAAAGGGGGGTGGCTAGATCCTCCATGTAAATCTAAAAAAATTGGCTCTTTGGGCGTGACTGCCCAGAGAGAACTGTTTGACCAGCAAGATGTCTGGATGTGCGAAACCCACATTTGAAACCCACAGACAACAGAGTGAAGTATCCTAATTTGGGACTTGCCCTAAATTGCAGCAACACCTCTATGAAACATCTGAAGCTGGCTTTTTTTTTTTAAATAAAAATGCCACAAAAATACTAGTATAAAAACGCACTAAAAACTGAAAAATCTTAAAAAATGTTAAAAAGAAGACTAGATAACACCACCTTAAATAATGTAAACTATAAGATAACATGCAAACATCAGTTTAGACATGAGAATTGTGAGGAATTGGCTTGGCAGCTAACCTTGGTTAGTGGGTAACCCGTGTAGATGACCATGAAGGACCCATGTTTGGTTGGTTTGTCTGTATTTTGCCCTCTGTATTCCATGGATACTGCGAGGCTGAAAATTAATTTTCAGAAAATATTCTAGCAACGATCCGTGAAAACCAGAGACGGATGCCATCTGTGTTGTGTCTGTGGTTTTCACTGACCCGTAGATAAAAATTTGTGTGAGGGATCTGTAATCATGGTGGAAAGTAGGGCATGCTTCCCTGGGGTCACCACAGACCCACGATCTGATGTGTGAATAAAAACATTAAAGGGGTTGCCTCGCTTCAACAAATGGCATTTGTCTTGAAGACAAAGTTAATACAGGTCACTTACTAATGTATTGTGATTGTCCTTATTACCTCCTTAGCTAGCTTGATTCACATTTCCATCTCATTATACACTGCTTGTATCCAGGGGTAACACATTGCAGAATCCCATATTTCCAATCCACAATTTCTGGGAAAAGAGAAAACGATAGCTTGAACTGTTTCTGAGCCCTTAAACCTTTACCGTCTGTTTTTCATCTTTGAGGTGACTTGAAGTAATTACTCTATACAGCTGCTTTCAAACGCAGGTTATTAATGATACCCATTTGTTACGATCATACTGCTGTTCGAAGCTTGGAAGTGACAGGGTCTTTGTCACTTCAGGCAATACCAACCAGCGAGACTTAATGATTCATGAAGCAAAGCTCCAAAAAAAAATTATATTTACTTACTTTCACCTGAGGCTTGGCTTCTTATGTTCCGATCTTTAAAAAAAAAAAAAAAAAAAAAAAAAGTAATGCCACAGATTTTCATAACATTTTAATTTGATTTTCAAAGATCTCTTGGCAGGGGTGTTCAAAAGTTTAAATAACTCATGCTGCTTGCTACATGAAAGCTCGGAGCAATCCTATTCCCATACTTCGTAGATGATGTAAATAGAATCACTGAGAAGATTCACTGAGGAAAACTGGGAGACAGATATATTCTACAGTAGGCAAAGACATAAATCAAAATATTTTATGAAACATATCTTACGATTTTCAAAGAAAAGTCTAACTTTAAAGAAACACAGACTATAGATATCCAGATATTGCATGACAAAAACAACATATGGATTTTCCCATCTGCCCTCTTTGCACAGGGTGCAAAATTCAGACTGAGTGTTTCCATTATATATAGCGTTGAGCAAATCAAAGTATCTGAAGTGGACTGCAATCTGAATTTCAAAATTAGGTTTGTTGCCATATTTCCTTGTTCTTCATGGTAACAAATTTATTTTCCCTGAAATGGCAGTAAAAAAACAAAAAAAAGCAAACATACTAACTTCATCCATTTGCGTGCCACCCGCTATAGCCATCTTGATTGAGCTATGTATCCCTTAAAGGAGATGTTCAAGAATGGTTAGCAAACCCTCCTGTTCCCCACTTGGTAGAACATGCGAAGGAAAGATTTCTTACATATCTACTTTCCAGCGTTGGCTCCCCGCTCCTTCTTCTCCAGGCCTGCAGTGCTCTGCTGGGTTCCCTCTCTGTAAACATTCGGTTTGACATCACAGCAGCCAATCAGTGGCATGCCTGAGACCAGATCCCCTTGTGTCATGTGACAACCTAGTGCATGTATATAAGAACTGCCCTCCAGCATTCCTCGCCCTCTGAGGAGTCCTCTTACCCAACCCAGGTGTCTGTGTTGGAGTCTATCTATTGATCTATCTATATTTCTGATGCTGAAAGTTCCCAAGAACACGTTGGCCTCCACAATTCTTAAATGTAAGAAGTTTGGAACCTTCTTAGAGCTGACCACCCAAATTTAAGTAATTGGGGAGAAGGGCCTTGGTAAGATAGGTGACCAAAAATGTTTACTAAAGGACTCTAAAGTGCCTAAAGGACTCTCAGGCTGTAAGAAAAACATTTTCTAGTTTGATGAAACCAAGATTGAACTTTCTGGCATCATGTTTGGAGGAAACCAGGTGCTCCCCAATACAATCCCTACAATAAAGTATGCTAGTGGCAGCATCATGTTGTGGGGGTGTTTTGCAGCGGCTGGGACATGGACATTGGTCAAGATTGAGGGAACACTGAATGGAGCAAAGTACAGAGATATCCTTAATGAAAACCTGATCTAGAGTGCTCTGGACCTCAGACTGGGCCAAAGGTTCTCCTCCCAAAAGGCAATAACCCTTAACAAACAGCCAAGACGATGAAGGAGTAGCTTAAAGACAACTCAGTGAACGTCTTTGAGTATCCCAGGTAGAGCGCTGATTTAAACCCAATCAAACATCCCTGGAGAGATATGAAAATGGCTGTCCACCAACAGAGCTTTAAAGGATTTGCAGAGATGAAGTGTTGCCATTTATCTTCAGGTGATAAAATGGCTGACTTTCCCTAAATGATCAAGAAGATTAGGAGCTTCTACAAATTAAATTAAATGTGCCCTTTTCCCAAATATCATGAAATAAAATGTTTTTTTTCCCCTTGAGTTTCTCTTTAAAACACCACTGGCAGAAAGATGGGAAATATTAAACATATGGCATTAAACAAATAAATGAATTTATGCTTTTACAAATTGAACAGTTGCAAATAATGAAACTGTTATTTTATTATGAGCATAACAAGAGAGAGATCAAAATGAAATTACAATGAGTCTCGAAGACGATTCATCAGCAGCAGTTTAAAGAATGTAATCATTTCCTCAATAGCGACTAATATCATTGTGCGCAATGGATAATTCACTAAATTTACGGCAAAGCAGGAATGTGTAATTGTTTCCCCTGACTTCATGCTTCAGATGTTTATAACCCCATGTACCTATCTTTCCAAAAATAGTTCCATTCGTGTCTTTTGCTTTGTCTCTGATATTGTGTCGTTTATCCCCATTCTCTTAACTGGAGTTGAGCTGCCATACTATGAACAAGAATTTTGCTGGAAAAAAATACTTTTTTTTTCTTACACAGCCCATTTAAATAGCACATGAGTGTATTCCTACAAAAAAGAGATTTGAAGACATCTTGTTTAAGATATCTGCAATGTGTTATTACCCTGTTATTCAGTGGCGTAACTACAACTAACTGGGCCCCACAGAAAATTTTTGAACGGGCCCCCCCCCCAGAAACTTCTTCGCAACCCCCAACTTACATGCAACCCTCACTCTTGTGGCTAGTCAAGATTGAGCTCTCCCAGACAAGGTCTGACAGCCATTCCATCCGTTTCCTATAGTGTCACTATATATAATGTCATTGTATAATACTGTTGAGGGGGTCCTGACAATAAAATCTTTTAGTCTCCCTCCTGAGGGGGCCCCTTGTGGGTATGGGCCCCAAAGCAGCTGCTTCCCCTATAGCTACGCCCCTGCTGTTATTCCTAAAAACGTATGAATACAGTAAAATGATGAATACTGGGCGTTACCATTCCTCTTGTCAAACAGGTGTGCTCCAACACAGTCTAACACTGATTGGAGAGTGTTAGGGTCCTTTTTTCAAAGACTAATTATCTGACAAATCATTGGGAATAAAGCAGATGCTACCTATCACATTGGAGGTGACTGCTGCATTTACAGGCAGCGATTGTCAGAGTTCGTACACTCAGTGTGAATTGGGCTGTGTTAACCAGCCAACGCCTAGTCTCTTGCTTACCCTATTCACACTTCTAATTCTGCTAGGCAGTCGACGCCTAGTCTCTTTGTACCTTGTTCACACTTCTACTCATCTGCTAGGCAGTCGACGCCCGGCCTCATGTTTTGTCCTGTTCATGTTGGGTTAATTCTCAGGTGTTTATGATCGGGCTTCTGGAGCTTGGTCCATTCAGAGCACAGGGGTGGGATCTCTGGTTGCATAAATACTCCTCTCTCCCTCCAGTGCATTGCCAGTGTTTGATTGTCCCTTGTGGCTCATCACCAGCGTTTACCCTTGTGCTTGTTTCCTGTGTTTGACCTGTGGATTTGTATCTTGGACTTCGTCTTCTGCCTGCTGATTCGGTACCTTCTACTCTCCTGTATTTTGACCCCGGCCTGTATATTGGACTAGCTCTTGGATTGTGATTATGCCTGTTTATGCTCTCTCGTTGCCAACCTCGGACTGTTAACTACTCTTCTGTGTTATGTATTTGTTTAGTCAGTCTGTCCTTCCAACTCCCCGCTCCCTAGCCAGTACAGGGTTTTGTCGTCCAGTTGTCGCTCTACGATCTAGTGTAGGGTGGCAATGGGCAGGGACAGGAGTTATGGGAAGCTCAAGGTCTGCCATCCTTCCCAAACCCCCAGACTCACTGACAGTAACACTGGCCGAGAAAAGATCACCACCTGTAATCAGACCAGCCACTCTAAGACCTCCAATGGATCCCATGACAGCTCTCGTAACCAGGTTCAGACCCTCACTGAACTGGTGCAAGGACTTTCACACCGTTTGCACCTACAGGAACAGGCTCATGCTGCAGCACCAGCTCCAGCTCCACCTCCAGTAATGCTCTCAGAGCCCCTTGCCACTCTCTGGAGATCGTAAGCAGTTCTTTGTCTTCCGGGAGGGCTGCAAGCTGTTCTTCGATCTTCGCCCTCAGTCCTCCGGTTCCGAAGTGCAGAAGGTAGGAGTGGTCATCTCCCGCCTCCGAGGTGATCTGCAGATATGGGCCTTCTCCCTTCCTTCTGATTCCAGGGAAAAGCAATCCCTAGACGCCTTCTTCTCGGCTATGGGGACGGTCTATGATGAACCTGACCGAGTAGCGTATGCTGTCTCTAAGCTGATGTCTCTCCGACAAGGAAAACAGACTGCAGAGGATTATAGTACCCAGTTCTGGCAATGGTGCACTGAGTCGAAATGGAATGACTCAGCTTTAGAGATGAGCGAGCACTAAAATGCTCGGGTGCTCGTTATTCGAGTCGAACTTTTCCCGATGCTCGGGTGCTCGTTTCGAATAACGAACCCCATTGAAGTCAATGGGAGACTCGAGCATTTTTGCGGGGGACCAAGGCTCTGCCTAGGGAAGGCTGGGTGAAAACCTGGAAACCTCAGAAAATGATGGAAACACAATGGAAATGGACAGGAAACAGCAGGGGCAGCATGCATGGATGCCTCTGAGGCTGCCTAATCCCACCATTACCCCAAATTCTCAGGCAACAGCCTGGTGGTTACCCTCATGGCAATTGTGCTCACCCAGACCAAGAAAGGCGAGGCACATGCCCATCACATGTTAGGGAAGCACCCAACTAGGTGCAACAAAGGTCCATCACCGCCTGCAGGTGACACCACTACTCATGCTGGCACTGCAGCTAAAATCAAGTTTAGTATCTGTTCATATCAGTTGCTGTGCCTGCTGGTGGTATAGTGGTGAGCATAGCTACTTCCCAAGCAGTTGATGCGGGTTCGATTCCCATCTATCGCAGGAGGCAATTCAAAATCAGTGCAATATCTAATACGTCCCCCTACCTGGGAAAATTGTTTGGAGAGAGGGCATGTAGGTGGGGGGGAAGGAGGTTTCGCTGGAAGAGCCAGAGGAGTGCCCCCTGGGCTAGCGTGTGTGGTGGTGACAACAGCCGGACTGGATTTGGAAATGCTCTAGCATCAGCCGGTGCAGTATCGATTCTTCTCAGTTTAATACCGTATACGTCCCCTATCTTGGGACCCTATATTTAATGGATTTTTCAAACACGGAAAATGGAAAAAGAGCTTGCTCTGGCCAGGGGAGTGTTTTTCCCACTGCAGCTAAGGGGACGTGTCCATGCTCTGCCTATCACAGGTCAGGAGGCAGATAAAAGAAGAACAAAAACAAACATGAGTGCAACTTCTGATACGTCCCCTATCTGGCTAAATTGTTTGTAGAGTGGGCCTGTAGGTGGGGGGGGCAGGCTGGGGCAAGGAGGTTTCGCTGGAAGAGCCAGAGGAGTGCCCCCTGGGCTAGCGTGTGTGGTGGTGACAACAGCCAGAATGGATTTTTGAAAACTGTTGCATCAACCGGTACAGTCGTAAATTATGAACTTGATCAAGTGTAGCATGTGTTCTCTGTATTCTTCTCAGTTTAATACCGTATATGGCAGCTATCCAGAAAAATAGTTTGGAGAGAGAGAAAGATAGGAAAAAGACGTCAATTGTTTGGAGAGAGGGCCTGTAGGTGGGGGGCAGGCTGGGGGGAAGGAGGTTTCGCTGGAAGAGCCAGAGGAGTGCCCCCTGGGCTAGCGTGTGTGGTGGTGACAACAGCCGGAATGGATTTGGGAAAACTGTTGCTTTAACCGGTACAGTCGTAAATTATGAACTTGATCAAGTGTAGCATGTGTTCTCCGTATTCTTCTCAGTTTAATACCGTATATGGCAGCTATCCGGAAAAATAGTTTGGAGAGAGAGAAAGATAGGAAAAAGACGTCAATTGTTTGGAGAGAGGGCCTGTAGGTGGGGGGCAGGCTGGGGGGAAGGAGGTTTCGCTGGAAGAGCCAGAGGAGTGCCTCCTGGGCTAGCGTGTGTGGTGGTGACAACAGCCGGACTGGATTGGGAAAACTGTTGCTTTAACCGGTACAGTCGTAAATTATGAACTTGATCAAGTGTAGTATGTGTTCTCCGTATTCTTCTCAGTTTAATACCGTATATGGCAGCTATCCGGAAAAATTGTTTGGAGAGAGAGAAAGATAGGAAAAAGACGTCAATTGTTTGGAGAGAGGGCCTATAGGTGGACCTCCGGAAAAATTGTTTGGAGAGAGGGCCTGTAGGTGGACCTCCGGAACAATTGTTTGGAGAGAGAGAGGGCCTGTAGGTGGACCTCCGTTAAAATTGTTTGGACAGAGGGCCTATAGGTGGACCTCTGGAAAAATTGTTTGAATAGAGGGCCTGTAGGGGGCCCTCCTGAAAAATTGTTTGAAGAGAGGGCCTGTAGGTGGACCTCTGGAAAAATTGTTTGAATAGAGGGCCTATAGGGGGCCCTCCTGAAAAATTGTTTGAAGAGAGGGCCTGTAGGTGGACCTCTGGAAAAATTGTTTGAATAGAGGGCCTGTAGGGGGCCCTCCTGAAATATTGTTTGAAGAGAGGGCCTGTAGGTGGACCTCTGGAAAATCTGTTTGAATAGAGGGCCTGTAGGGGGCCCTCCTGAAAAATTGTTTGAAGAGAGGGCCTGTAGGGGGCGCTCCTGAAAAATTGTTTGAAGAGAGGGCCTGTAGGTGGACCTCTGGAAAAATTGTTTGAATAGAGGGCCTGTAGGTGGACCTCTTGAAAAATTGTTTGAATAGAGGGCCTGTAGGGGGCCCTCCTGAAAAATTTTTTGAAAAGAGGGCCTGTACGGGGCCGTCCTGAAAAATTGTTTGAAGAGAGGGCCTGTACGGGGCCCTCCTGAAAAATTGTGCTAAAAGAGTGCCAGTTGAACCTCTAAAAA